>PVIC010006335.1:0-54571 GCA_004025085.1 Thryonomys swinderianus
TATTAGTTTATTTTTAAGTACTCAGTTGCTTAAGCCTCAACTGCGGGTGTTGAGTCTCAGAGACATAAAGTCTCTTTTAGCTCTGAACAATGTAGAAAGTCTGAGGACCCTGGTATACTTTAGGTTCAGACCTGGCTCACCTCAGCCTTTCCATCTCTGAGTTTCAAATTATTTTAAACTCCTAGGAGACTTTTCCTCTTCTCTCTCTACTTGAGTTGTTAGAAGAGTTTGACGATAAGGAGTAAAGGCGCTTTTCAGTGTTAAGAATTGTTATTTTAAAAATTTTCATTAACACATCTTAGTATTTCAACATAACATAGCAGGAGCAAATTGAAAACAGATTCAGACTTAGCTTCTTCCCAGGTAAAAATCTTCTGAAGTTACTTAGTATGAAAGAAAACTGATCAGTCAGTGTTTCAGTCAGCATAGTTTAACACATGTGGCATTGCCCTTAAATAAAGATTACATGTTGTGCACACTTGTGGAGAAGAAATAAAGTCAACCCAGTAAGAAAGTATGTAAAATTTACAAAGTAATAGATAATAGGCGAAAGATAAAAAAGATACTATACTATGGCCATTTACAATAGAACAGACAGGGTCTACTTAGAGTAATTGAGACATCTGTGTCACACTTTTAAAGGCTGGAAAAAAGACACATCTAAAACATCCAAAGTGCTGAAATCTGAAGGGCACACTTTAGGGAGCTTAAAGTTACAATAAATTAATCCCAACTCCTACTTCTTACCTAGATTATGAAGAGTGATTATTATGTAGGGTCACTGAAAATTGACATGAATTAGAAATAAAGGTAATAGGTTATTTTGGTCATGAAGGTAGCAGATATTTGTGAAAAAGTGGGAGGCATCAGAGCCACAAAGAAGTGAGAATGATTGGAACAAAAACCATGGAAGTCTGTGAAATTTCCACCATGATGAGCCAATGTGGAAAGAATTGAAGATTCTTGAATACCTTGCCAAATGCTTTGGGCATTTTCCCTTTTATTTAAAGGGAAAACTATTAAAGACACCTTAAAGCAGTGCAGAAACATAATTAATCTGAAGTGGAGGTAAGGAAATCAGAGATTACAACAGCCTAAATCAGGATGGGAAAATAGAGATAGCAGTGAATAGAAATGATATGTGAGAGCAGAAATGTAGAATTAACCTGGCCAGGAGACACTGCATACAAGAATAGGGAGAGGGGAAATCAAGAAATAAATACAGGTTTCTTTTTTATCAGGACTACATATAGGTGACATAATTAAAAGATTATGCTAAAGGAGTAGATTTAGAGATAATGAGAATCTGTTAAATTTTTAATCTATTGGCTTACATTTTTCGAGTTAGATCTATTATGTATGGTCTTTGAAAAGCAGGCCAAAGGGTTCAGCTTTGATAAAGTAATTTTTAAAAAGTTACTGAAGAGTAAAATATGCAGTAATAAAAATGAGGTTAAAGTTTAATTTATTACATGTCACTACGTAAGTTTAAAGTAAAAAATAGATTAGGAACAATAAATCATTAAGAAGCCAGTGATGTTGGCATGATCATAGAAACAGAAACACGTGGAAAGGCCTACAGAGGAGTGTTTTGGAGTCATGTCATGTAATGAACAGGTTCCCTATTCTATGTGACAACTTTGTCTTTGTAAGAATGGGTTTTCTTGAGATAAACTAAATTAAATATGATATAGAAAGAAAATAAAAGAGCATGTATAAAGGGGGTGAAGAGGTGTGGGTGGTAGGGATATGGGTAAAAATGAGAATTAACTTGTGTCATATACTGGTACAAATTCCCCAATGTGATTTTGAGATGTATATAAATTGTACCAATAAAGAATTCAACTAAAAAAAAGCATTTAGTAGAGTTCATGGTAAGTAGAACTCAAAATTATAAAAGGATCTGCTCCTCATCATTAGGGTGGATAGAATTCTGGGTTTCAATTAGCATGTGGTGTGTGCTCCCCCCAGGCCTTTGTCTCATCTTCCTTTTGGAGGTTGTGTGTAGGCACTGATACTACAGGGACACCAGGCCAGCCTGAAGGTGTAAGGCTAGATCAAAGTACGGGAAGGTGGCCATGCTTTGTTTTATTCAGGCATGCAAAGGATATCTTGTGGAAGTATGATCGGGTGTTTGCTTTTTAAAAAATGTTTATTGGTGCATTGTATATATACATTAAGATCACATTCAGTATTGAGAATTTGTATCAGTATATGACATGATTTAATTCTTTGTCCCATTCCCCTACCCATCCCCACAACCCCCACCCCCTACATACATAAGCTTTGTTTCCCCTTTTTAAATTACCATCACATTTTTTCTTACCCCTCATCACTCATCCCTCCAGCCCATTTCCCTCTGAATATTTTCTATTTCACAATATCCATCATACATTCTAGAACTCATTTACATCTTTGGTTTCTAATGACTTCACAGGGCAGAATTATGATGTAGACACTATTTTGAAATAGCAGATAAATATTTTATGTAAATAAAACCACTCAGAAGCATGATTTGTTTTCAGGGGTGTCACTGATTTTAGTCATTAGAGTTAAAAAATGTAGAATATATACACAATTTGTAAAGAATTTATAAATGAACTCATCCATAAATTATTTTAAGTCTATGACCTTATGAGACCTTACCAAATAAGGAAACCCATGACCCCAGATAAGAACTGACTGTGGCATGGAACTTGACTTGTTTCATATAAAAGGAATATTTCCTTGAGTTCAAAGAATCATGAAAAAATGCAAAAGTCCTAGAAGATACTGAATTTTCAATATTTGCATACCTGTGCAGTGTTTTTCCCAGAGTTCACTATGACTTCACTGTAAGTAAAAGATTATTTTTTAGCTTAAAAATCCTACTCAAGCAGGTTGGGATATGGGTAAAAATAAGAATTGACTCCTGTCATATGCTGGTACAAATTCCCCAATGTTGAGTGTGATTGTGAGCTGTATGTAAAATGTACCAATAAAAAATTTAATTAAAAAAATCCTACTGAAATCAGTGGGGCATTCTAGTATGAAGAGTTGTGGTTGAAGTTCTGATTAGTCATGGCTACATAATGTGCAAGCACTTTCCATATTTTCTAAGGTAGGTAATTGGATACCTGCATTGCTAAGTTAGTGTTGTTTCATGTTGCTGAATTTAAATGCCTTGATTAGACACTTTGTATAACTAGGATGTCATTTTTATTTCAGAGTAGACATCCTCCATCCAACCTGACATTTCAAATGAATGTACTGGTATAAAGTTGTTTTAACTGAAATAAAAATCAAGAGTAATAGATACTTCACCAATGGTGAATACTGAAAAAAAAGAGAAAAATAAAATAACCCTTTAAAAATTACCACAAGGAACATGAGGGTTTAGATTATTTATCCAGCTATTATTGCTGCTGTCTTTTTTAAAAATTGCATCTTTATTGGTACATTCACAATTGCATGAGGCAATTCCTTACAATGAATCCTCTTTATTAGAATTAATTGTATTTGTCCTATTGGTTTTATTTCTCTGGAGAACCTTGATTAGTACATAGGGTCATACTTACTCAATGAAGTTTGCTAAAACATACAGCAGGGTGCAGCATCCTCATCATCCTTATCTGACCTAAGTGTAAGTCCTTCATGTCAAAACCCTTTCTCTGAGATGTACATACACCATAAATTCCTCTTGTATATACATATGTGAATCCTGGGAGGACACAAAACCATATGATGTACATATATTATGTAAATCATTGTGCTCATTTAGGACTGCTTTCCTATTGTTCTGAGAAGTGGAAATCTTGGGTCAAATCTGAGTTGTCAAGGCTTTTTGTTCATAATGGTAAATTTATTTCCTAAAGTGCATTATTATTGCTGGGCATCATTCATCAACCATGAATATTCATATTCATATAGTGCATCATTTTTCATCTACTTCACTTGATTGCTAGCCAAGTGGAATGTATTTATATAAGTTTATTTCCATCATTTTACTTCTTTTTCTGAGAATTGTGTTTTCATGTATTTATTTTCTTAAAATTAGGGTTAAGGACACTATGCCTTTATCTTTCACAGAATTTGAAAATTTTGGATTTTGTTGCTATTCTTTACATCTTAGGAATTGTTTATTTTCTAAGATAATTACATGTTTATTGTACAAAATTTTGGAAAATACAAAAAAGTCACATAGAAGGAAGTAGAAATTACTCATTCTTCCAAAGATGGCTATTAGGAATACTTTGCTACAAATTCTGCAGTCTTTTTCTATAGATTTATATAAATAAGCTCACATAAACTTTTGTTTTGATGAAAATGGAGTGATATTTCACACTTTGTATATAATTAATTTTTAACTCTTACTGAATGCCAAATAAAAATACTGCCATGTTATTAAATATTCATTTATAGAATGATTTATTTAACATACCTCCTGTTGGAGATTTTTGGTCATTACCAATTTTTATCATAGTAAATAAAGATAAATATCCTACTAAATAAATCTCTATATTAGCAGTACTGAATTATAGAATTTCATTTTTTTACAAAAAAGGAAGCATATTTTAAAGCTTCTAATACACACAACCAATTTGATTTCAAAAACATCATCTTACAGTAACAGAAGATTCAAACTTCTCTAAACTCCTAATAATACTTAGTAATATCATTGAAATATTATTAAAATAGTGTAGGTTAAAAATAACATCTCTGATATTTAATTTTTCCTTGCTGTTCATTCTTTTATTTCTCCAACTAATAATCATTGCTTACCACTATGGAACAGGCACTATTTAAGTTCCAAGAGAACTTTTTCCCTTTCTGAACAATTATCTTTGTTTCTTTAGGCAAAGAAAATTCTAGAAGAGGGCTTTTCCTTTTCTGTCTCCAAATATTTCAAGACTACATCATATTTATCCTATTATTGTTATTATACTATCATTTTATAATCTATCAATTATAATATTTAATCAGGATATTCTCAATATTTTCTGATTTAATATTCCAAAGAAAGTATCAACTGAGTAAAGCTTCTATTCTTTGTTGACATGTTTGATTTGTGTTGTTGTTGACGTTAGTGTAATGTGGGGACAGAGTAAGAGGATGTAGCTAGAACCCTTGTGGCAAACTTCAGTTCCCTGTGACTCCTACAGCAAAGGGATTAACAACCTACAAATAACAAAATTGGAACCTTGAAAAGGCTGAGCCTGGACTCAACTCTTGCTACTTTGAGCAGAGGTAGTAAAAGGCCAAATAGGGCACAAGCAGAAAGAGTGCCAATGCCCCAAACTCCCTGTACTTTTATTTGATACAAAGCCTTTACACCCATAATCCTAGCATGCATAAAACAGGGCAGTTATCCACAATAATCCCTGCAGTCAAAGATCTCATAGGGCAGGACAGGCATCTTTAAATCCCAGTAAGTCTTTAAACTAATAATCCTAGTGCAGTCAGTAATTCTTGTAGTATAAAATCCTGCAGGGTGGGGCAGATGTTAGCAATGATCCCAATAGTTGATTCTGCAGGGCAGGGAAGGGCAGACATCCATAAATCCAAGTAAGTCCAAGCAAGTCCTAATTTTGAGTAAATTGTCCACAGTTCCTGACAGTGTAATACAGAGGGTACACACAAACCAGTTGAAAAATGTATCTCTGGGAGAAATTATGAAATAAAACTAAAGGGTTGTTTGATATAAAAGAAAACAAGGTGGATTTTGAAAGATATATCTAGCTCTTTCACTTGCTGGGTATTAAGGGGCAAGTACCTCAGTTATCTGTTTTATAAAGTGTAGCTTGTGTATTTATTCACAGAATAAAAACTTCTAGGTGAGTATCTACCACTGGGTAGAGCTAATGATTTTGAGTTTGTTTCAGATAAAATTAGTCCACCTTCTTTCAACAGTCTTATCTTCAAGGTCCCTACCCTTTGTCTTTGGATGCATCCATAGCTTCTTTTCTTGCCCTGGAAAAGTAGATGTATACTTGGGATAATGAAACTCTAGTTTCTTCTCTAGATGATGTTTTTTATTAGGATGTAGCTTCTCACTGCCTTTCTATAAAATCCTGTCACAATGGGACCATGTTTTCTATATTGATTATTAGTTTTCAGGAAATCTTTGAGGCCTTTGAGGACAACAAATATCTGATTTTATCTGGCTTTGCATCATTTGTCCTCAGCTAGTGGAGTGTCTGGAAGCCTATAGTTCATTGATTATTTGTTGAATGATTCCTCCTTTGATCTTGGATATTAGGAGCTTATATGCTAATTCTCAAAAATATATATTTTCCATTTCATTTCATTTTCTTTTATAAATCTCTTATCTGAGAATAGCCTACAAATTTTAGGTACAATTTTAATGGCACTGTCCCTGACAGAATAGGTCAGCTGTGTATGAATGGAATAATAAAAAGGTAAGTAAGGAGAATGAGGAAACAGATATTCACTGGCATTTTCCCAGTTCATGGATATATGTATAAAATCCATCTTTGGCCCTCTGCTACCTCTAATGTTTGCCTGATTCCAGCAGGAAGCCTACTAGAGGTGGTGGTGCTTTCCACATAATTCACTATAATACAGCTGATGCTATACCTTCACTCCACTTTCCACTGATATTATTCCGAGGCACCATGGCAAACCTATATGTAGATACTTACACTTCTTGAAACATCCCTGCAAAACTCTGCATATAGATGGTCCTGTTGACAGTTCTGTGTGCATCAGTTATCAAAGGGCATAGGTGGGTAATAAGAGTTGCGATAAAGGCAGGGGATAAATAGGTACAAGCTTCAGAATCAATTGATTACCTTGAAAATATGTCATTTTGCCCTTGCTTTTGTATTATTAATGTATTTGATTATTGTACTTTTGATCCAACCTTTCAATCCAAAGATTGAGGTATTTTATTTTAAAAGATTAGAATTTAATTTTCTAAGGCTTTTAGGGGAATCTTAATCTTTTCCTCATCAGTATTCCTAAGGAATTTTCATTTCTCATATAGGGCCTTAGACCGTCACAGACCTGCAAGCTTCATTCCTCTTCTAGTTGCCCTATATTGTACTTGAATGTCCATTTTCCACTTCGCAATTTTGAAACACTAAGGAAAACTAAAGTAGTGGAAGTAATTTATCCAGGGTTACCTCTCAGGACTTCATTAACTGAAAAATTGTCACTTTTCTGAGTTTCTCCTGTCTCACTTTTCTGCCTTCCTCCATCACTCTGGATTTTAAAAATAGTGAAAATAAATATTATTGAAGAAAAATAATATAATTTTGGAAAATTTGGTTTCTCATATTTCTACTGGACAACAGGCAAAAGAATGATTGTTATTATTTTCAGACATCAAATAATATGTTGGTTTTGAATTTTTGTACTTGTTAGTATCTATGTATCAACATATGCAAGGAAGAGTAGGAGACTTATTTCTTAATTTAAAAAAAAACACAGAACTGCTGAGACAGCAAATGATATCCAATACTATTAAAGGGTCTAAACACAGACTTTTTAAAAAGTCCTTACATTCCTTGTATTGGGATTATGTGATATGGTTCTACAATTCAGAGAGATTGGAAATTATAGAACATCTGCAATGAAATTGGATTTCTGTGGAGAAACTGATGATTCACTTACTGCCAGTGACTAGAAGGAAAAGCACTTGTTTATGCTCTTATGTAATGAATTTTTATGAGGTGAAGTTTGCTGTTTATAAAAAAATACACTTTAAGCTGTTGTAGATGTAAAATAATAGAATTCAGAATTCAGAGCAATGCATTACTGCAAAGACAGTCACCAGCAGAATATTATCTTCTTACAAAACATCAAAGCAGGGTTATTACTTCTATAATGGAATTAAAAAAATCACCTACCCAGTTGGATTCTAGAAGAAAAAGTATTTAAAGAGATATAGCTGAAATTGACAGCTGCAAAATTGCATGTATTTTCAAAGATAAGTTATTAATTCTCTTATTGTGTTCCTGAGTTCCAACTGTGTTTTTCCTCAAAGAAATAATGCCACAGAATATTCTGAATTAAAAATGGCACTCCTAAGACACATAACAAAGACAAACTAGGGTGTTTGCGTCTCTGCATTAAAGCAAACATGGAAAATACCCCACTATAATATGTACCACCAAACTGCTGCTCAATCTTTGTGAGGGGCTTGATGATCAGTCCCAACATTTTCTTGCCTTCTTCAAATATTTACATGGCATCTGTATTGAGTCACATTTTGGTTTTAGTGTCATAAAAATGAAAAGTATACAGCCTCCTGTCTTCACCAAGCTCACAGTTTATTTTGTGAAACTTATCCAGTGAAATTGAGACTCTAGAGGCCTGAGAAAGGACAGTAAGGAGGACACATGCAATATTAGCTGGGGATTTCACACTCAAAAAATGTATTTGCCCTTTAGATTTGATCTGGAGCAGTATTTTCTTTTAAAACAAGCATAATTTCATTAAGAGAAAATAAATGTCTTATTTGACTACAAAGGTTCTCTTACAAATTGAAATGAGTTCAAAGAATTGAGTCAGTAGAGGGTGGTATCGTTTGAGCACTCTTAAGCTGCATTTTCCCGAGATCAATTCTTATCTCAAAATAAGAAAGCCTTTGGTCCCATTGTTGTAGTCACTGAAGTTGTAGTTTATTTCGGTTCTAGATGTCCGAGTATTTAGTTCATACTTTGCAGGCTTCATGCCAGAAATGACTTCATGGAATGACCTGGTAGGAGAAAGTTACTTAATTTGTGGCAGTCAGGAAGCACAAAGAGAGGAAGGAGAGAGGGACAATATCACACTCTTACAGGTCACACTCCTGGGGACTTATCTCTTTTGACCTGGCCTCAGCTCTTAATATGACATACAGCTGTGAACTTATCAAGAGAATCATCCACTGACAGGTCTACTGCCTCCATGGTCCAACCACCTTATACCAGCCTCATCTCTGAACATGAGACTTCTGGGGTCATTTTACACTTAAAGCACAACACTCATTAACTCAGAAGTCTGACTATCCAGATAAAGTCTCAGGTGATCTTCCTGATTTCATTATTGGCAAGCAGAACTATAAGACCACTGAAATGCCAGCATTTCTGTGTTTACACCTCAGCTAGGGAAACAGAGTCAGTTTACAGGCAGAGGCAATTAATAATTACCAATTCAAGTGTTCTCATGTGGTACATTAGTTCTAGACATTTTCAAGTAAACAAATTTTTCAAAGCAATTGTATTCATACTTTAAAAAGACATTCATATTTATTTTTAAAAAGAAAGTCATCTCTTTCAGTGTATTTGTATGTGTGTGTGTTTATGTATATATGAATGAAATGCCATAAGAACTTTTGGAAAAAAGGCACAGGAGGGCCGGAGATTTAGCTCAGTGGTTCTGGCGCCTGCCTCTCAAGCGCAAGGTCCTGAGTTCGATCCCCAGTAACCACATACAATGCTGGGCGTGGTGACTCACACCCACCAGCAATCAATACCTCATACCACAGTGCAGGGCGTGATGGCTCATGCCTGTAATCCCAGCACTCGGGAGGCAGAGGCAGGAGGACTCCTGAGTTCCTGGCTTGCCTGGGCTACATAGTGAGCTCAGAGCCAGCCTGAACTACAAAGCGAGAGCCTGTCTCAAAAAAAAAAAAAAAAAAAGGCATAGGAACTTTCCTTTTTTGGTCTACACAGTTTTAATTGACTAAAGAAAAAGATATACATTCAGTATAGCACAGTGTAATAGACCTGTAACCCAGTACGGGAAGGAGGCAAGAAGATCTCAAGTTTCTCACCAGCATGGACTATACAACAGACACAAGACCAGGCTGAACTAAAAGACAAAAGCTTGTATCAAAACACCAAAGAGGGGTATTCGTATTTCTTTCTGTGTGGAGTCTGAAATAACATGTAACTTAAGCTGCTGAAATAACTCAGACTTGTTCAAGTTATGATTGGTTATAAAGTCAGGCTTTATTTTAATGTAAAAAATTGGGATGTTAATGATTTACTCTTTTCATTCTCATATATCCAAGATTTACTGGCCAGCTGTGTAGATGTTTTACTTTCTAAATGGAAGTGATATAAAACTGATCATAGTATTTTAAAGAAATAATTTATTTAAAATTGTAGATCTGGGGAAATAAGTTATTGTAAAAATCTGGGAAAAAATAACATGAAATCAAAATTGAATCATGAGAAGAATTTGTTAGTGAGATATTTTCCTGTTTATCTCATTTTTGACATTGTACTTACATTACTATCCTGCTCCTTCACTTTTAACAAATCTGTAAGTATTTAAAATTACTCAAATATTTTTGCATACAATTATTTTCTATGGTATTTAAATATTTTCATTCAGCTACATAGGTATTCTTTTTTCTGCTATTGTCACATATATATATATATATGTGTGCATATATATTATTTAATAATAGTTGTGCATTAAACATTTTTTCAATGCACTGATTTTTAAGGTTCAGTGGACAAAAACATCGAGTCCTGAGTCTTGTGGCAGTGTCCAGGGAAGCAGAGACTGAAGGGAGTCTCTAGGATTGTCATAGTAACTTGACCTGACAATCTACAGTACGGCAGAGCTCCTGGAATGTGTAGTTGGGTGTGACAGTCAGTCATAAATCTATTGATTACCTGCCATTAGTATGTGATATGTTAAGTATCCTATAAGCAGGAAAAGCAAGAATAAAAGGGGAACAGTATGAAGAACTAAAAAAATGGCAAGATATTGTTAGATACTCTATAAACTAAGATATAACACCCAGATCCTCCTCCTAGCAAAGACTTATTGCCAACTGTGAAGAATGTAGATAAAAGGAGCGATGTGCATCTTAACACATTTCTCTATTACTGCTGTGCAAAAGACCACTCATGTTTCATAAAACTAGTATGCTGGCTGAGAACATAAGCTCTGAACAAAAACTAGAGAGAGAGATACAGTAGTATTTTCCATACCCAGTTGATCTCCTTGGTCTTCACACCTCACTTCTAAATGGTCTTAAGCAACTTTTACTTTTTGAACATAAGGAGACAACTGGAAAGGAGTCTGACAACTAGGAACTCAACCTCTTAAAAACTGGTTTCAATGAAAAGCTTAAAATTATAAGAGGTAGGGCCGGAGATTTAGCTCAGTGGTTCCGGCACCTGCCTCGCAAGCACAAGGTCCTGAGTTCGATCCCCAGTAACTACATACAATGCTGGGTATGGTGACTTATACCCACCAGCAATCAATACCACATACCACAGTGCTGGTTGTGGCTCATGCCTGTAATCCCAACACTCAGGAGGCAGAGGCAGGAGGATTGCTGAGTTTGAGGCTTGCCTGGGCTACATAGTGAGCTCAGGGCCAGCCTGGACTACAAAGCAAAAAAATTATAAGAGGCACCAAATCTTAAGGTTTAAAACATAATCACAGTCACATTACATTATATCATGTCATCAATGAAAATAAAAGCACAAAACTCATCACAGAGTCTCAAAAACACTTTATTTTGAGTCTAAATGCATTCTATGCAGTAGCAAAATGAAGGAACATTTTTAATAGTCACCTGAAGAAAACCTCTCCATTATATTTAACATTAAAAATTGAATGCAGCAAATTTAAAAAAAAAGAATTTTAACATAATCTGTTTAGACTCATGCTCAGCAGTGATTACAATTTAGTTGTGCCTAGAAAGGAATTGAGGATAATGGCTGAGAAGCATATGCCTTAGAAAAAGACATCTAAATATAGGGAGGATTAATACTGAGCATTTTAAAATACATTTTGTACTCAGAGGAAACGATTTGAGTTTCTAAAGAGCATTCACTTCTGACATCTCGATTCCTGATTTCAGTGGTTGCACACTGTGTACCTCTGTGCCACATTTAGGACAAGTAAAGTACATGTCAAATAAGAAACTGCTCTTCACACAGTAATAGCAGAATACGTGTTCGCATCCTATGGTGTGAGGCATGGTAGGCCACTCTCCACACAGAGAACATTCTTTGCCACTGGTGGCTAATGAACTGTTGCTATTTGGGGCACCGGTAAGGGGGATACACCATGAAGATAATTTGGCTTTCAACTTCTGGATATTGATAAGTGGTAAAAGAAAAATCAGAAACTCAGCAAAACCATGCCAGAGGAGTTCCCTATTCATATACTCGAAGCCAACTTCACGGATATTTTGGGGCTTGCAAAATACAGAATGAATACCTAGGAGACGTTCTGTTAAAGTTGCAAACTTCCCCCTTTGAAGGAAAATTAAAAAATTAACTAATTCACCTAATTTCAAAAGTCCAAATGCAAAATTCACACATTGTTTAACTTTTCCAAAGGATGTTAAATAATGATTTCGAAACAAATCATAGCACCGTTCTTCTAGCCACCTCCCACCAATGGTACAAGCAGCATACCAGAGCTTCTGATTCTTACTTGGTGGATGGTATTCTGGGTTTGGAGAAAAATCATTTTGGTAGTGAAGATTCAAAACTGATTGTCCCACAGTGGCATTTTTTGAGTAGATGGTGAATCTCCATAACAAAAGCCACAAGAATGTTTTCACTTCTGGTTCAAAGCGAGCTAACAACCCTGGCTTAAATCCATGAAAGCACTGAGCAAACTGGGACCAAACTAGCTGCTCCAGGGCCTTGTTCAATTCAAGTGCATCCAACTGACTTATTCTAAGCACTCTGTTTGTATTCTTAGCATTCCCTTCTCTGGGAGCCATGTCTTCTCTGAAGATCACTAGGAAAAAATACAAGGAGAGAACATCATCAGGTGCACTCATATTTTCTCCTCCACTAGAAAACTAGAATTTACAAATCACATGGGACACACAGAAGATGGGGCTTCAGTAATGTGAAAACTGTAGAGTGAATAATCACTTTTAACTTGGAACTTCTTTTTTACCCCCTACTTCTATCACTTTTTTTAACCCTTCTTCATCAAAGGAATAACAGCTAAAAGATAAAATTAAGAACTGTTGTACTGATTTCTATAAACATACTTCTAAGTAATACTTCTTGGTCAGGTACCCCATTTTGTTTTGGGGTGCTGAGCCTTGAATGTAGGCCTTGAAAGTGCTAGGCAAAACTCTACTACAAAGCTATACATACGACTTTAGCCCATTGGTCTGATATTTTAGTCCAGACACATTAAAATCCTGAAATTATTAAGGATGGTTTTCATCACAGTAACATGACTAATGAAGAAACATGAATGTAATAAATACAATGAACTTTACAAAGCATTGCAATGGGTGGTTAAGAACCTTACTTTAATTTCCAGTGCTTCTATTCACTCCAAAGGTATGTTTTTTCAACCAGGCACTTAAACTTTCTAGGATATATTTGATACTTATGAAGGAATTTTGAAAGAAAAAGAAATGAGCAATTGTGTATTATTCTGTAATAATAATGTAGAAACTAAATACTACTGAATCTTGCCACAGAGCAGTAAGAATGCAGATGTGTCACTGTCTTAAGTCATTTCTTTCATCATAGGGACAAAATCCAACACTCACAACTTTGGAGTAGGAAAAGTTTATTTGGTTCACATTTTTGTGAGTCTCAGTCCTGGCATAGTAAACTGCATGGCAGAAAGGTGTGGGCAAGAGAAAGTTGCTTACCTCATGTGATCCAGGAGGCAAAACCTACCAAGGGAGGAGCTGACCTTTCCGGTCAGATCCACAGTGACCCTCCTCTTCTGACCAGACCCCACTGCCTAACAGCAAGCCAGCTACAATGCCCACAGTTCAACCACCTGCCACATGCAGGAGCCTGTGGTGGTGTTTAGATCTAAACTGTAACAGTCGTATTAAGATGCTAAAAATGAATGTATCAGGCAACACTACAAAAATAAAAGTATAGCATAAAGATATTCACTAGGATAATTTCATATGGAGGTAAGAGATAAGTACTGAAGGGAAGTATTTTTAATGAAATATAAGAAGCTGATTAGCAGTTACCTAGGTGTAACCAACTCAGAATACATTATGTACAAACCAATGCAATTAAAGCACTCATTCTGATAGCTGAGTATATAGACTAATTTAGATACCTTAAATTTTATTAACTGGCAAATCAGAGCTATGATCAAAATTCATATTTAGTTTCAATAATGGGTCCTGTGTGTGATCTTACCTATATACACAGAAATGATAAATATGTAATTCATAGAAGTAAAGTGTAAAATGGTGGTTGCTGAGGTTGGGAGGTGGGAGAAATAGGGAGATAGTGATCAAAAGGTACAGACCTTCAGTTATAACATGAAAAATTCTGTATTTCTGTGCTCGCTTCGGCAGCACATATACTAAAATTGGAACGATACAGAGAAGATTAGCATGGCCCCTGCGCAAGGATGACACGCAAAAATTCTGTATTTCACATACTCATAATAATTAATGGTAGGTAGTGATGTATGAATTAATTTGATTGTGGCAAACATTTATAATGTGTATGTGTATAACATTATATTGTTCATCCTGAATATATACAATTTTTATTTATTAACTATATCTTATACAGATTGAGCAAAGATTTGAAAAGGGCTCAGTTATGGCTTGGGTCTATATGTTCCCCCAAAGCTGTGTGCATCATAGGTGGCTTTTCAGGGGAGGATGTACCTAGAAGCATGATTCTGGGATTAAGGGCGTGTGATCACTAAACCAGTACATCGATTGGTTTAGGACCATTCCAGTCCTGTTGGTCTAGATAAAAGGAGTGGAAAGATGCAATTAAGGTTCCTCTTTTGCTTTTGCTATCTTGTGGGCACTCTGAACTATGTCCCTCTAAGATGTCTCTCTGCCACGTTCCTTATGTTCCTTTGGCCTTGGAGCCAGCCAGGTTTGGTCTGAAATCTCTACAAAGTGAGCTAAATGCACCTTTCCTCCTTTAAATTTGGAATTCATGTATTTTGTCTCAGCAACAAAAGAAACGTAACTAAGATGGCCTCTTAACACAATGAATTTAAATTGCATTTCTAAGACATTTGAAAGGTTCACCAAACTAAGAAAAACAACACAAAGCTCAAGGGGGAGCCATGGATCCTACCGAAGTTCATTAACACTAGCTAGCTATGTGATCTTAGACAAGCCATTTCACTTACAAAATAAAGGTCCAGAGACAAAAAGTTACAGTTCTGTCAAATTTTATTACCTGATGATTTTAACCAAGGAAACGTTAAATGTTATTTGTTAGATGGTAAAGGGATTGAAGAGTACAGTGGTACCTCAGTTCGTGAATGCTTTGGTTTGCAAACAATTTGTTTTGTACACAGAAGGTTATGGGGAAATTTTATTTTTGTTTCCAAACTCTCCAGTTTGTGAACAGAGGTATCACTCTAAATGCTAAAATAAAGTTGTATATCTTGATTTGTAGTATGTTCAACAGCAGAACTTTTTAAAAAGTAAGTTCCAGTAATATCTACCTGGATGTGTGGTAGGTTAAGTATGGCTTCAATCTGAATAAGAAACACCTAGCAGAGAGATTTATTGCAATCCTGGGTGTGTCTGGATGACCTATTTACTGAGGAGGGAAGGGATTTGGGTGACACCAACCAGTAGGCCTGTAGCCTGGAGGGATAAAAAAGAAAACAAACTCTTGTTTTTGCTTCTTTGAGGAGTCCGACTTTGACAGCATTTGTGTGTCCATCGTTAAGATTCCAGCCCAGACTCTTCAGCTTCTACCACAGAACCTTTGGCTTCTGGATATGGACTCATATAGGGATCTGCAGTGAGCTTAAGACCTTCAACTTCTGACTGGATTCTTTGGACTGCCAGCACACAGACGGCCTTTTCACATTTTCAACATCTGACTCTGTACAGTAGGTGGAATCCTACTTTCCAAATCCTTTATGTGTCATATACATATGTATACTTTATATTAAATCTGTTTTGCTAGTGATCCTTAACTGATGTAGATACCACATGACTACATGGCAGAAAGCTTTACCTTTAACAAATTCAAGTACATGAACTAAAAATGAGTAACAAGTAATAGTTGTAATGAGTAACAGTCATTTGATGACACTTCCCATAAAATTAGATATGTGACAGGGATAGTTTCTACCTATCAATGTTGAATGCATTCTGAGGACATCTCACCTTGTCCTCTTCTTGTGGCTCCTTCAACACTTGACAGCCTACAGCTATGGCAGTGGGGATCCTTGCTACAATTGGTTTTGTGAAATCTTTACCTCATTCTTGCCAGGAGCTATAGGAAAGAAAGAAGATGTTACAAACACATAGTTCCCTTTCCTTTTGCTAGCAATCTACACCATTGCCACGGACTATTGATTCTTTGTCCAAAATATTTTTCTAATGCCTTCATCACCCCTACCCCAGCCCACATCTCACAAGCTTTCTCCAAAGCTCTGGCTGATCTCCTTGTCCCCTGGATTACATTTAATTGGTCCTTCCACTTTCTGCTCTCTTCAGTACATTCCCCACACTGCAATCTTTCTGAAACAAAAAAAATCTTCCCAAACCAATTCGAAGATGTCTTTCCTTCTAAAAGCACTGGTGCCATGTCATAAAGTACCATGTTCTCTTGTTTATGTGGGTTTTACTGTATGTTCTTATGGATTTTATTGTTTGTTCCTTTTGCATAGAATATATATTTGTATTTTTTAACAGAAACTGTCCTAAGCATTACTTCTTCCTAAGTCTCAAAATTTAGGGTAGCTGCTCCCTGAACATTCCACTCTTCCTCTTTCTTCACTTCTATACACTGTACACAAACTATTTTTTAATTGTGTTTTCTTTTGTTGCAATGATTTGAATATATTCACAGCAGATTCATAGCAATGACCAATTCCTTGTGCAGAGGGCTTTCTACAAATACTCTGCAGAGAAGCACAGTCATTAGAGGTACAAGGACAAGAGACAGTTGGATAAGAAAACATAAGATAGATCCAAAAGGCCCTAAAAAGAAGATGCATTTCTTCAAGATGGTAACATAGTGTAACAGTAGGTAAAGGAAAAGCAATAATCAGATTTGCATTTTAGACAGCTTGTGCTGGCCACCATGAGAATGGATCAGAGGCTGAGAGGGCTGGAGGCATAGGGACCAGGTGAGAGCTGACAAAATAATCTAATGAGAAACGAATGATGGGGCAAAGTCAAAAAGTGTCAGTGGGGATAAAGAGGGAAAACCACTTTTAAAAACTGTGAGGTGATAGAACTGACGTTATGTGATGAAAATTAGGTAAAACATAACATAGTACTGGTGTCAGTACACTGAATGGGTAGCTTTGTAGTATTCTGAAACAGGAAATATGTGAGGTGGTAAAAACTTGAAGGAAAAGATCATACATGCAGTTTTGGAGTTCGGGGACTTGTAAGAGGCATCTAAATGGGAAAGTTCAGCAAGTAGTTATGTGAATATGGGTGAGAAAATGTTGGTTGAGATTTTATACGTCTGAGGTTCTTCTGGTAGAAGTAACCTTTTCATTTTTACTTTTTTATTCTATCTATCTATCTATCTATCTATCTATCTATCTATCTATCTATCTATCTATCTATCTATCTATCATCTATCTATTTATCTCTCTATCTTGAGGCAGGGTTTTGCTTTGTAGTTCAGACTGGCCTGAACTTACTATGTAGCCCAGGGTGGCCTCAGACTCATGGCGATCTCTTGTCTCTGTCTCTGGAATTAGGGGTGTGAGCCACCGCTTCTATTTTAAGTGTACTTGATCTAAAGAATTGCTAACATGAGAAGGGCAGTGCCCCAAACAAGATAGGTAGAGACTGTCCATTTGCAACACATTCAATTTTGTTTCTAATAATATAATTTTATCCTCATAGCTTTCACTAATACACAAATATAGTGTCTATGATAAAGAGACATGTATCTTTGGACATTCAGTCTTTCCATGTGTAGTCTTCTCCAGCTCAAGCTTGCATGTAGTCTCACTGTTGCTCCACTCTAATGGTTTTCAAATTTGAGAGTGCATCAGAGTCACACAGAGAACTTGTCAGATTGCTAGGCTTCATACTCCCAATTTTTCATACAGGAGATCTGGAGTGGGATGCAAGAATTTGCATTTCTAACAAATTCCCTGATGATGTTAAGAACCACAGGGCTAGTACATTTCAATGCAAAAGTCATTATATTTTTGAATTTTACCCAGAGAGCTCAATGATGGGTGCCAGCCCTCTAAATAGTTTTTCATTTCTGTATCCACAGAAGTGCTTATAAACTTTTCAGGGACACAGACTTTGCCTTCTTCTATTAAATAGTGCTTGTGAGATTAAATAGTGCTTGTGGGTGAAAAAGAAAAAAAATAAAGCAATTAGGGCAATGGTGTTGGTGTATGGCCTCAGACGTTTTCAGACATACATCAAATTTCAAACCTATATCAATAGGAAAAGAATTTCAAATCCAACACCAAAATTAATAAAATCATTATTGCCAGGGATGGTGGCTCACACCTGTAATCCCAGCACTCAGGAGACAGAAGCAGGAGGATTGCTGAGTTTGAGGCTTGCCTGGGCTACATAGTGAGCTCAGGGCCAGCCTGAACTACAAAGTGAGACCCTGTCTCCCCCGCCCCCCCCAAAAAAAAATCAGTGTTCTCACTTTCTTGCAGTTAATGACTTTTCCTTAACTTCTTTGCATTGTGTGTGTAACTGAAAGAGGAAAAAAATTAAAGATTAATGTATTCTAAAAACAACATAACCTAACCAAAATCTATTAAAATTATATGCTCACAGTTAATAAATAATTTCTTTCTTGCCACATTACTCCTGGGGTAAAGTACAGAGATCTCAGACATAAAATATGCAAGCTCCACCCCATTTGTGCAACAATGTACTCCACTATTCCTCAACAGAGGCATTAGTTCCAGATCATCTTCCAGTCTTGCTTTTATATCTTCTCTTATGGACCTAAAATACTCCTTTTCCTTCATTCTGGTTCTAGTGCCCTAAACCATCTGCCCTCTACATTCCAACATTCTCCACAAAACCTTGTTCAATGATTCCCAACTTCCACCTATTATTACCATTTTTAACTCTGACAGCAACTATCTGTGCTACTAAAGTCTTCATTCATATAATGAGGATACATCTAGTTTGCCCAATTTTGAATGTAGACTAGTAGAAAGTACTTTTCTTACACTTATTTCTCAAAGCACCTGCCACCTACAAAGTGACTTTCATACCCACTTCAGTTTTCCTCAAGCAAAATTCCACAGACTTAGGATGTGGGAAAATACAAGAAACTCCTATTGTAACAATATCAAAACTGCATCTTCCATGTGTTTCATGTTCAGTGGTCAGGCAGATAAGGGAAAATACTCATGGAAAGCTCTGGCCATACGTCAACACAAATTCAGTTCCAATCCCTTAATTCTCCTCATCCTTTCCCTTGGTGTTGGATTAGATGCACTGCTTTTCTTAGTTGAGCATCAGATGAAATATTTGGCTTATCTTATAAGGCCAGTGGGCCAATTTAATGTTATCCTTCATTACTGGTGTCATAGAAGTTTCAGACATTGGTTGATGAACATCTTATAGAACTAACCATAAAATGATCTTATGGCTTGTGTCTAGCTGTACCTATAAAGCCTCAAATGGTTATAAGTGGGTTTCTTTCAGAGACGGCTGGATCTAGGGTATGTGATAGCAGAATGGAATGGATTCACTGTGCAATGCTAAGTTTGAAGGCACTAAGATTAAGGCTGTGTGTGTGCTACCAGGCCCAAGTAGTCTGGATAAGATAAAAAAGGGCAGAAAGAGGTTGTTAAGATCCCTTGGTTGGTTGCTTTTGCTGTTTCCTGCTTGCCCTGAACTTTTCTGTGATTTCCTTCTGCCAAGCCACACTGCCTTGGGGCCAGGCGATTATGAACAGAAACTTCTATGAACTATGAGCTAAATCAACCTGTCCTCCTTTAATTTGGGGTTTTGGGTATTTTGTCTCAGCAACAAGAAAAGTGACTAACATAGATATGTCCATAGTAGCCACTCATTGAATGTTTGTTGAACTCAAGTGCTACTAACAAGTAGTTTGGTAGCTGACCAATCTGCTACCTAGATACATCAGAATGAACTTGCATGGTTAGAGAAGAATCCTCTTCATCCGATTCCTTACCGATAGTGACACTGGTGAACACAGCAGTTTTTCAGAAGTACCACGTATTTGACAACTCTCATGTTTTGTGCTTCAGAACACTTAGTAAAGATAGGAATTTTTAATGAATGCCAGAAAAGGAGACATAACACAGTCTCTAAGAGATCCAGTATTTAACAATACTAATAAAAAAAATCTATCTTATCCTTTCTGTTACAGTTTAACATTTTTTTTTTTTTCCTCCCAAGGCCTGGGCTCAGCATTGATTAAGAACAGCTGGGTTTGCTCTCTTCCCTACATAATACTCTTTAATAAACCAAAAGACTTATTATTAAATTGCTCTTCAGCCTTTGTTTCTACAGATGAATAATTTGTTATTGTTTTAGAGTTTATTTTCTAAGACTTTAGATATTTGTGTGACTTAGTTTAGCTGTAAACATAAAATAAATACTGTTCACTGGATATCATGGTTCATGCAAATGGTATATCTCTCCTATACTCTACATTTCTCTGTAGACAACTGACACAATGCAGGAAAAAGAGGATTAAAAACAAACAGACCTGGACTAAAGCTCTAGTTCTGTTACTTACTTATAAGGTCTTAAAAAAAATTCATTAGGCTCAGATTCTTCTCTGAAAAGCTGATAATTGACAGCTACCTCACAAAGTTGTTGAGATGAAAGATTATCCAAGTGTTTTCCAAATTTCTAAAGCAGTATTATCACTGTATTATTGCTGCTTTTCACTAGGGATGGGCATAAAAGCCTGAGGGCTGATTTTGGCAGATCTGATATGAAAGACTAAAAGTCTCATTATTACTCATACTGATGCCTAAGGTAACCTGCATCAAAATTTTTTTCTCAGGGTCTATTGATTAAAATACACCATTAAAATACAATTGTGGCATTTAAACTATGAGCATGCCATCACCATTATGTGTGTAAATGGGAACTCCAGGCAGAAGAGGGCAGTAACATTGCTCAGCAGGGCTCAGACCACACGAAGCTCGCCTCTTATCTGAGTAGAAGTGAAGCAGTAGGATTCCTAGAGAATGAAGAAGAGTTCCACCCAGCAGGACCTACTCCGTGGTTATTAAGCTTCATCAGCTTGGTTGTGACTACTGCATGACTCCAGGAGGCTTTGCTCTACAGGGCATGGTACGCATACTCCAAGACAAGCATCCAAACTTGGGTTCATCACTAACACTGCATTTGGTTCCTCCTCTTCTTTTACCCCACTCAAACTACAGATTTTTCTAGCAGGTATAGATATTCTAGAATAGTGTATTGGTTGTAGAAAAGGGCAACACCCATGAGCCAGAGAAGCAAAAGAAATGAAAATAACTAGAAGTCCAATTAACCAGATTATACAAGCCTTTTTCTTCTGTGGCGGTAAGATCTGTCCATAATTGCCAAGAAGCACAGAAAAAATGCATTAAATGCCTTCATCTCACAAAAATTATTCAAGCAGTTTTGATTATGCAATTTCTGATTGACAAATGCTTATTTGATTTAACCAATATTTATTGAGAAGCTAACAACACCAGACCTAGGTATCAGAGATTTGATCTAAGTACACATAACTATTAGTGAACTTCTTTATATGCACACATTTTAAAAGAAATAGGAGGTTATTATAATCAGGGTTGGCTACTGATCTCTGAAGTAAAGACTGAATCCCAAAATACACAAACACAAGGGTCACAAAACTCCCCAGAAGGAAATGAGAAAATGGCATTTAGGAAAAGGGAACAGGTTAAAGCCTCAAAATGTGCGTGCTCCTGACCATGTTCTAGCAAAGATATATGGTGATGAATTTTATTATAATCTTTACCTGTCCTAGGTTATTTAACCCTCATCAATGTGGCTACATCTATCAAATGGAAGCAAAGAGATAATGCTATTTTCTATAGTCAGAGAAGAGGCTAGTAGCAGAGACTGGATGAAGGGTCAATCTGGCCACATAAAAACACCTAAGTTAAAGTAACTGTATCGACTCTATAGATATGAATAAACTTTGAAGAAAAGATACATAACAGACTATCAGTTTTAAAGGATTAACTTAATAGAGTTTAATGGGTGAATCAAACAAAAAGTAATTCAGCAATATCAGTCATTAGACTCCTACAAGTCAGGAGTTTAATCAAGATGCTAGCAACTTTCTGGAAGTCAAAGTAATTTAACTTACTTTATTAAGAACTATGAAAATTAAATAGATTTACCCTTACATTGTTGGATAAAACAAATCAGTTAACAGTACTTTTAAAACTTGTCTTACACTGCCAGTAGCAATCCTCAATCATTGGTCATTCTGTTCCCACGTGCTTGCAAGAGCTTAAGAAAGTGCTAACAATTTCCAAATTACTGGTTCTATATTAGTATCTAGTTTCATAAGTATAGGATCTAACTTGAATAGTTTGAAAAAAAGCTAACTTTATTTTTTGGAGGTTGAGATTGTCCTGAATTAAAACAAACACTATTGGATTTAGTTGAAATTATATGCTTTTCCAAAATACCAAAACCAGACAGTGGTTCTTAACTTTTAGTATCAAATTCTATCATGCTTGCCCCTTATTTTTGAAGCTAATCTAACTTCAGGGTTGTAAACTGTTAACTCACAGGGAAACATTAGCAGTCCAAAAAGGCAAATAAAATTAAAATTATAATATTATTAAAATTATAACTTGCAATATAAATATTAATGTTAAAGAAGGTTTCCACTATATTAAAGATATGGGCAAAGATGCTTAAAGCAAAATTAAGAACAGATAAAAGGTATATTTATCTACTACGGTTAGTATGATTAGCTTGTCACATAAATATGTTTCAGACAAAAATGACCCAGTACTAGAAACTATTAAAAAGCTCTGCTGACATTTCATCACTAGACATGTCTCACAGTTCTTTTTCCCCCCAGAAGAAAAAAAAATACTCCTGAAAAGTAATTTACAGATAAAAAATTTATAACCTTATTTCCTAAACAGCTCATGCTTTCTATGTTTAAGCATTCTCCCAAATAAGAATGTTTTCATTTCTCTCACATTCAAAAATTAAAACAATTAACTTTATTTCAGTGACGAAGGAGGAAATTTTCAGAATGTATTTTAGAGCTTCTAGGGAGTATAGTACAAATCATGAATGAATATATTTTATTTAAAAACATGTTATTGACAGAAATCTATCAATAATAATGTGGGTATTGTCAAGGACCTGTCAATATTAATGTAATTATGATTAAGGGGATAACATGGATTTTAGTTATAATACCAAGTAACATCTCCTACATTGCTGCTATCAATATACACGTTATTATTGACCTGTTCTAAGACTCAGTACTAGATGTATTGCCATTAAACATATTTGTCAATGCATACTGCCTGCAAAAATTCTGCATTTAAATTTATAGTCTTGGAAACTTTGTCAGCAGAAACATGTGACTTCCAATTAATCTCCAAATCATCATATGCACCAATACAGCTCCTGGCAAGCTGATCTTTGGTAGCTCCACAATGATCAACTGATTTTTAACAATGTAACAATGTCATTATCACACTATCTGAAGGATTCTAGCAACCAAAATTGATGGGATTATATATTATATATTTTTATTTCTCTTTAGATCTTTAAGTTTTAGACTAAAATTTCATAGCATGAGTTTATGTGAATTAATTTCAATGACTAGAAATCTTAAGTTTTCAATCTACACTCTAATATTTCCTTAGAGCAGTCAAATAGATTTACTGTCCATTGTATTGAAATCAATACTAATAAACAGGACATGCATCAAAGAGGGATTTAACAGGACACCGATTCCCAGAACACATTTCAAACCTGGGGAAGAGAGAAAATGTTATGACCAAGACCTTTTAGTGACCTCTGCCACTCTGAACAGACCTAGAAATCAACCCTTAAGTTCAAATCCCACTTCTGCCAGACTTAAGTGACTTGTCTCTACTCTGTTGTTCCTTTCTACCACACATAAAATAAGTTTCAATGATAGCTAGATATTTTATGCTTATAGATAGCTAGTTTATAGTAGTAGTAAGTAATAGCAATCACCGGTTAATGAGTACTAATTCCAATCCTGTTCATTTGGATATAACCAAGTCATGTGCAATTTAAAAACTGTGTTAAGGACATTAACTTGCTAAATTTCTCTAATGAAATCTTCATTAAAATCCAAGTTGGATTCTGATTTTTGTGGGGTAATAGTAGGCTTGACAAAATTTTCAAAAGTATGTAAGAAAAATAATTCAAATAACATGTATGTTTTTAAAAACATGAACAGTGATAAGTAACTTACCACAGTGGGCAATTTTTTTTTTTTTTTTTTTTTTTTTTTTTTAGCGAGATGAAGAAACTCAAAACAAATACAAATGCCAAGACTGTAATTATTCTTACATAATAAACAGATGCCTTATTTTAGCTGTAGTATATTTATTCAAAGTACCTAAAACTAACATAAAATAACATTTTTAACCTTAAAATGGAATTGACAATACTGTGGCCTATCTTCACAAATCCACTTGTAAGAGAACAGAGAGGATTTAAAACTCTTTTCTTTCTTCAATCAGTATTCCTGAGTGTGTAGGACAGAAAGCACACTACAAAAAGAAAATGCTGAGTGACTATGGGGAGAATGAGTGTTGAAGAGGCTCAGAAAGGTTCTGGACTACAAATGATTGTGAAATTCTGGACAACTCATTTTACCCCACCATATTCTTCAGGCACTGGAAGGAAAAAAGCAACTGTAAAAAAAGTGTATCTAAAAATCCTTATAGAAAGTGCTTTATGAAACCTTGAAAGGGGAAGATGTTTTTTAAAAAGCCATTGTTAACTGGAGAAATTGTAATATCAAGCACTAAGTTTAGAAAGGGTAGGGAAATCACAGCAGGACATGTGGGAGTCTTCCAAGTAAGTAGGAACAAGGCCTTAAAACAATGCCAAGGAACTTGTTAGTTTATAGTAGTAGTAAGGGCATGGCAATCACCAGTTAATGAACACTAATTGACTGCTGTAGCTAATTGCCTTACAGAAAATTAAATCACTTAATCATTTAATCCTTATAATATTAAGAAAGATGCTTAAAAAAAAAGAATTGTAAACTAAGGACCCAGGGGCACAGAGAGATTACTCTATGTGTAAAATCATATTTCTAAAAGTGGAAGAATTATGTGCTGCATCAGTGTGCTATACTGACAAAGTGGAGACAGGCCTACTTAGTAAACATAAACACTTCAGGGTGGTACCACGGGACTCACACAGATGGAGTCATCTTAAGAGGCTAAATAGTAAGTGTGAGATGTGATGTGAGCAAAATAATTCAGGAATTAGCAAAGAAACAATTCAAGGATATGAAATGCATGAAGCAACTAGATCTTTAAAAATCTTGTATTCTATAAAATTAGGGAGGGTCTTAGAATCTACTCAAGAGAATTCCAATGCCTTGAAAATTAGTAGTACATTTAATATCACCTTTTATGGCAGAAGAAAAAGTGGAAATAGCCCCAAAGGAACAAGAGGTATTAGCAATGGAACTATTATGTGAAGCATATTATATGTGAAGAACTATGTATTTCCATTATCTCACTGACGCCAGACACAGTATTGTTATTTCTATCTTAAAATAGATGAAGATGAAAGTTTAATAAGTTTAACTAAGATCAAGCTGAAGAGCAGTGAAATTTGTTAAATATTGGAAAAACTGTTGAACACATCCAAAGTTAGAAAATGGGTATTTGGTAAGCTTTGATAAAATTTAATACCACAGAATGCAAAGCAAAATCGCTTTCCTTCAGAATTGTACAAAAGGTCAGACTGACTTCCAGTCTCACAATACATGGGAAAAGAAACCATGGAAATGTGGTAAAGTTGCCTAAACTGACTGAGATGCATGGCCTTTACACCCCTTCCCCTTTTTTCTCTAGACATGTAGTCAAAGAAGTATTCAATGGGATAAACTGTCAAGTCTGAACAAAGGGAATACACAGGTGAAAAATGAGGTGTGACCATTCATTTAACTATTACAAACTATATGCTAAGTCAAATTAATGCCAATTTTAACCACAGAATACTGGAAAGGCATGCTCAAAACAATCACTCTAAAGCTATTGGTTTTTGTCTTTTAATAGTAAGAGAGAAGAAAGGACAGCTTGGATAGGATTTTACCTCATCTTATTGGCAGGAAGGTAGAAGAGAAAGCTTTGACAGAAAATACATTAGAGTAAAAATCAGTATGACTGGCCTGATACATGAACAACTCAGATTAATTAGGTTAATGGAAGATTCTTCTGCTTCTTATTATCTGTAGCATGTACCCGGGTAAACATTTAGATTTCTGCTGTCCTGCTTTACAAGTTTGAGTTTCAACTAGCTTGAGTTTCAACCAGCTTCAGGAGAAATTGAGTTCATAAGACATAAGTCAAGGGTCCACTGTAGAAAAGCGTATTTTGATTATATAGATGGACATATACCAGAAAGATTAATTATATTCCCTCCCTGTATTCAACAAAACCACAAAGATAGGCTTAATAAGGCAGTACTAGGATCCCAGAGATAGGCTTTTTCTCCTGAGGCTTTGTGAACATTCGGAAGCAATGGAACTAGTGGACAGATTGTTTAGACATACTATCACTTCACAAGGAAAAGATAAAGGGAACACAATTAGCTTCTTGGATGTTCAACCCAGAGCAAAAGGGGGAAAAATCCAAACAATTTAGAGCAGAATTTTTGTCCAGAAATGAAAATTGTGCATATGGCTCACATTTCCTGGGCTATAGGAGCCTACTCATAAGACTGGTATGCAAGGGGACAAAAACTTGGAAATTAGTTGATATAGTGAGGAAAACATAGGACTAGGAACTTTATCCCAAGCTCAGAACCTTATCTGAGATGTGGTAATGTGAAGACCAGCCTGCTAGTATTTTTAAGGTTCAGAAGTGAACATGTAAAATGGAAATGCATAATGCCCTACCTATAAGCATCGGTATAGGCAAAACTTTTATTGCTAAAACAAGAGTATGAAGAAAAGAGGAAAATAAGGAATTATGATTCTGATCACAAAGAAAGGATTTGAAACATATCTACAAAACAAATGAAATTAAATATGGACATAATTTTAGAAAATTGTAACTACCAAGTGAATGCAAGTTGAATACAAATCAGTAATTATCCTATAAACAGAATTTTAATGCTAGGAGGATAAGTCAGAAATACAAATTCAATCTTCATAGGAACCCTGCTATAAAAGCAGAACACAGAAATAACTGCTCTTGTTAAAATACAGCTGAGTGTCTGCTTTCTTTGTCTTTCCCCAGCACGGTTCCAGGAAATTTCTACAGTTCTTTTATGAACAATTGTAAAACCACAGAATGCATGTTACCTCAATTTCTAAGAATGAGGAAGGTGAGGCTTATAGGTAAAGGTGGTAAGGGCAAGCCAGAATCAGGATTCTTGATTTTATTTAGTATTTAAGTATGTACGTTTCTCTCTTTTTCTTCCTTTTTATTTTTTTTATTAAAAAAATGAAAAGCTTTTTAAACAGACTTTGTACTTCATTTTGTAATTCATTCTGTCTCTTTTCTTTCAAACCTTCTGGTTCAACAAATTCAACTCTGATCTAATAATTGATAACACTGGCGAGATCAGAGAAGAGATAAAGAAAAGGCACCCCACGTTCAGGGCGTTCAGATTTAAATAAAGGTAATAAATCAGTTGGAAGGTGTTTACAAAACTGGGGGTGGGGGTTAGCCAGTCTCCCCCGAACTGCTTAACACTGTCGAGATAAAAACACAGCATATATTAGACTTGAATAACTTGGCCTCGTTCTGTATAAAGCCCTTAAACTAAATATTCGGTGTAGGGAAAAATGGTCCCAAAATAAACGACTTTAAGGGCTCAGAAAAAACGCTAGCCTCTCATAATACGTATCATATGTCAATGCAAAACAAACTTCACAAGCAATTTGGAAGAAAACCCTTAATATGTTCTTTCTCCTTAAGAAAACTAAAATCGGTGGTCTATCAGTGGACTCAAAACTACAGAATACATAGATAACATTCATTTTGGTAATTAATATAACTCTTTGTAACTCATATTTTACGAATAACTTGAATCGTGAAAAGTTAATAAATCTTCTCAGAACCCGTTACCAAGTGTGAAGAATGAGTTTCAAGCTCATCTCTAAGTCACTTCATGGAACGCAGAAGGGTTCAACTATATAGCTCGATTGGCCGATTCTTTTAATGGCGCGATTTTAAGAAATCTTTTAGGAGTTTGGGTTGCTTTATGGCTTTTCCCGAAATCAGAGTTTGATTTGCTTCTTCTAGAAAGCCAAGAAACAGGGCAGCTACAGCAAAGACAGAGAATTACAAGGTCGTGAAGCTTCTGGAACTCCCAGTTGCAAGCAAGACCTCGGGTTTGCACTCCGGCTCTGTCGGGCAGACACTGACCTTAGGAGTGTGCGAAACGCCCACGCTCCGCGTAATTTTTTCAGAAACATTCGCTGGAAACATTGCCTTTTCCTAGCTGAATCTGGGTTACACAGACTTCCGGAACTTGCGGGCTTCCGGAGCGACGCAGGACCCGGAAGTAGTTGGATAAAAAAGGGAAATTACACGAGTGACAACTAAGAGACACTTGGACAGGGACAGGAACTATTGTTAAGGACGCTTACGAGCCGAAGGGCCGAGAAGCCGAAGGACCGAAGAGCCGAAGAGCCGAAGGGCCGAAGAGCCGAAGAGCCGAAGGGGATACCCGTGCCTAGTCATTGGTCGGGAAAACCCTTTCTGATTGGCAGATGAGTCATGAACCCGTCAGCCGAGCGGGAGGCTGGGCGGTCACGGGCGGTTGTACCCGGGAACCGCGAGAAGACCGGGTTTCTTACCTACGTTCTCTCCCTCCTAGCGCCCCAGCAGGCCGTTAGAGAAGCGCCGCCACATGGCAGCGGGTCGCCTCCACACTTTGGGGCCTCTTCATAAGCCCTGAGGAGCCCTCTTGCGGGATGACCTCGCGAAGAGAGAGCCCGCGCCGGGCCGGCTGGGTCGCGGCCCGGGCCCTCTGAGGCGCTCCCGCGGACCTGCTCTTCAGGCCCAGTGTGTCCGCACGGGGAACCTGTTGACCTCTGCGCCTCTGAAAGGCTGGTAGCTTGTAGGGGTCTGCACTGAAAAGTTGCTCCTGAGAGGCTCTTCAAAGGTCCTGTTTGCCCAAGTAGAATCCAGTCAGAATTTGTGTGAGTGGGATCCGAGGGAAGCGCGCTCAGCGGTCAGTCCACTGTCTTCCCGTTCTGTAGTAGGGTTTGCAGTGTACGTCTAGTTGCTTATCAGGTTTGGATGAAATCAAGATGAAAGATTCCCATACTTAGTGGCTTTATGAACGTTTCAGTTCTTGTCCCACTACAAGGCCCCCATCCTGTCCTAGAACAGGACGTTTAATCTTGTTGAGTGTCTTGTAGAAGCAATGTTGCAGAAATACTTTTCAATTTTTATATTTTATTTCAGAAATTACTCTCTGGGACAGTTGTTACTCAAAATATGAAGTATTATGGACAAGATAAAAATTTTTACTAATGAACTCTAATACTGTCGAAATTCGTTTTTACATTAAGGATAGACAGTTTGACATCCCACGTACGGAATGCTGCTTCCTGTTCACTTGGGAGATCTTGGGAAAAAATGACCTGAGGAGGAAGATGATAGTTCTTCAGTTAAGAGAAAGTCCTTTCCACCAAGTGAACCTGAAGTACAACTGAAATATGAAGTAGAAGCTACAAAATGATTGGGTATGTAGTGATTTAGAGCAGGAGAGATTTTCTAAAGCTGCAGCTATTGAATGCTGTCACCATTGGCTAAGTCTGCACTGAGGTATGGTCATAGTACAAAACAGACCTGGGGGTTTTAGGACATGGTTTATAAGGGAAAAATAAATATTCATTAACTTTATATTGACTATATATTAAATGAAAATACTTGGAAAGTTTAAAATTACGTATGTGATTCACATTATATTTTTATTGGATACTGTTGTTCTAGAGAGGAAGAAATTACCTTTGAAGAGGAAGAGGTCTTTCACTCAAAAGTTTTGAAGGAAAGCAGCCATGGTGTTCTTCTGGGGTAGCCTACAAATACGCTGAGCTTCACTTAATTTTTATGAGGTGAGAAAAGATCCCTTCCCCAATAAAAAATAAAGACTAACGCAGAGGACATTTTCAGAAACAGTTCTAGTTCATGGAATTTTATATGCGTCACCTAAACATTACCATAATGATAATAAAAAATCAAATTATCGATAAATTTGAATTAAATGAGAAACATGTATAACTATTAAGATGTTGGTGTTTAATGTTTAAAGTTTAGGATTTAGCCCACATATAGTATGCTACATTATATCTTTAATTTTAGTCGGGTGGTAAGCTGAGGTTTCAATCAAGATTTGTATCTAGTATTTTTATATTTTTAAAAAATACATTCTACATTAGTTTATCTAAAAAACCTGCAAGATATTACTAGATTGTGTTGATTAAAATCAAACCACAAGAGAGAGATGGCCTTTGATTTCTTGAAGCTAGTAAGTATCAATTCAGAAACAGTACATACATAGACAATGACAAAAGCAGTGTTTTGTTGTAAATGGTTTACCTTTGTATATGTAGTTGTTTTAAACATATCAGTTGTTTTAAACTTAGAGGTTATGTAGTCTTACAGTAATACTAAGAGAGTCTAATACTTGACTCAGGGCTAAATAAATATGATAAAAAATTAGAAAATCATTCATTTTTTAACAGAAAAAACAATTTTTTTACATTTAAATATAAAGAAAAAATATAATAGCATCTTTTACCCTCTTTTAGACTTTCAGTGAATTTTATGTTTTGAAGAATTGAATAAAAAACATAGGTTTATGCCTTTAACAGTTCAAAACTAATGGCTTTAATAGTTTCATATTATCATATTATATTGTTCTTAATTTATTTGAATCTTAGAAAAGAGGTAAATGTAGACTGTGTGTTATTTTACTGTTGCTGCTGTAACAAGTCATCAGGAAGTTCAAAACAGTACCAATTTATTATCTTCTAATTTCATAGCTCAGAAGCCCCACATGATCTCAGTGAACTAAAATAAAGTTGCTTACAGACCTCCTTTTCTTTATTGGATGATCAAGGGTATAATCTGATTTCTTTATCATTTAGGATTTTGGCTAAATTCATTCCCGTGTTGTAGGAATCAAGTCTTTTTTACCTTGCTCTCTGAGAGCTGCGCTTCCAAAGGCCAACATTCCTTAGCTTGGGGCTAAGATTTTTATCATCTGATTAGAAAGGATTAGATCTTTTCATCCTTCTAATCTCTCTTTCCTTTTCCATTATTTCTCCAATTATAGCCTTTTAAAAAATTAACAACAGATGGAATCAGGCTATATACCTATCAACAGATGAATGGATTAAAAAAAATGACGTACACACATGTAGTGGAATACTACTCTGCCAGTGAGAAAGATAATCTTTAGCCATTCACAGGAAAATGGATGTACTTTGAGACCATTTACTTGAGTGAAGTAAATTAGACACAAAATGTTAAATATCACATGATTTCTCTTATATGAGAAACCTAAAATATAAGTTAAAGAACAAAATAAAAAATAATAGCAAACAGTCAGGGAGATACATATTTTGCAAAAGTAAGGGGTCCAAGAGATGGAGGGGGAAGAATGGGAGGTTATAATTATTATATTCGGTTAATATATGTCCCTTTTCACTATAAACTCCTTAAGGAGAGGCTCAATGTTCATTCTTTTCTCTTTCCCTTAATGCCTATGGCATGGTAGATAGGATTATCTCATGATGGAATTAGGAAAGTAATACAGAATACATAGATTTTGTTTAACTCTAAAATTTATTTAAATTTTATTAGGAATACATGTTACATACAATTTCATTATGATTTTAGGAGAAAAAAATTGGTAATTAAAGGGCCGGAGGGTTAGCTCAGTGGTTCCGGCGCCTGCCTCACAAGCGCAAGGTCCTGAGTTCGATCCCTGGTTACCACATATAATGCTGGGCGTGGTGGCTCACGCCTGTAATCCCAGCACTCGGGAGGCAGAGACAGGAGGATTGCTGAGTTCGCGGCGGCTTGCCTGGGCACCATAGTGAGCCCAGGGCCAGCCTGAACTACAAAGCGAGACCCTGTCTCCAAAAAGCAAAAAAAAAAAAAAAAAAATTGGTAATTAAAAATGAAAATTGAGTCAGCTGTGATGGTACATGTGTCTATAATCACAGCACTCTGTGGGGCTGAGACAAGGTTGAAAGCTCTACCCCAGCCTGAACAACTTAAACTGATTGAGACTCAAAATTTAAAAAAAAAATTGATGAAAAGGCTGGGAATGTAGCTAAGGGCAAAGGACATGGGTTCAATCCCCAGTATCACAAGAAAAAAAGACGTATGACGTCTAGAGCCAGAGTCTCTGAAGCGTATTACCAGCTGAATACTGTTGTTTGGTCAAGGTCACTAGTCTGGTTCTGTTCACTTTGAAGCAAGAATGTTAATATTTATAAAATGTTTTACCTGTCTTACACATAGTAAATGTTTTGTAACTATTTGTTATAGAAAAGCACAATAGCTTATATTTTCATTGCTTTTGATGAATATTTAATTGATGTATGATACATTGAATTTTTAGAAGCTCCATAATTTGTATGTTTAGACTTTATTTTTTTTTTACTTTCAATGATTTTTAATATCTTACATTACAAAATGTCTTTATATATTCTTTAAATATTTAGGGAGTGATTTGTATGATCCAGCTCATGAAACATTCTTTTCCTTGGCATTATTTTTCTCTTTTGCTTTTACCAAATTTAGTGGCAGAAGTAATATAAATTTCTTAGCTTATTGATGTCTAGTTAAGCAGTGCAACAGGTAATTATCGGAAGGCATTGTTTATTTTTGGGGACTCAACTAGAATCTGTTTTCTTATCTTTTTTGATGTTTAGAGACTGTCCATGTGCATTGGCTCATATTTTATGTCTCTCCATGTGCAAATCCAGCAGTGGTGCATCTCCTAATCATTCTGCTATCTTTATGTTTCTTTTCATGACTACAGCCAAGAAAGGTTCTCTGGTTTTAAGAATTCTTGTGATAAGATTGGCCCAATTCATCTAAGTCAATCTTTCCATTTCATATTTTTTATTTACTTCATTACAAAATTTTGCCTTTTCTGTCTAATTTACTCTGAGATTTGGAGGATTCACATCTTTGGGGACCCACTATTTTGTCCATCACACTCTTAAGACTATATCTGTCACTGCTGAAAAATATATGGGTTATACCTTCTGAAAATAAGAATAGTATTACCCAAGTTGTGAACAACAGGTGACAGTAACATTTATTTCTTGGTAGTGAAAGTCACATCTATTTAGAAGAGTACTAAGTACTGCAGGGCTCACTGCAGGGCTCCTTGTCTACAGCAGTTTTTATTTTAGTAAAAAAGGGAGAAGAAACCCATACTTGTTAACTGATAGGCTAGGTTATTACAGCAATTCCAGGGGACAGAAACTATTCATTTTCTCCATTTTATAGTGTTGAACTTGGAGCAAGAAAGGTTTAAAGACAAATTTAAGGTCCATAGTTAACAAATGATTGGTGAGTTTTGCATTCAGATTGTATAATTCTTGAATTTGTACGCTCTGTAAAACAGTGCTCCCTAACCGTCCTATATGTGATGAAGTGGTAGAGTGGACAGAACTTAAACTTCTCACCACGATAATAAATACTAGGACCTAGAAAATAATCTTACCTGGCTTTGCAAGGCTGAGTAGAATTTAGGCTTGTAGCTATTAAATAGCAAAGCAGCTGAGTAAAATGGGAGAAACAAATGAAATATGAAAGGGACCAGTACCATTACAGGCAATTTAGAGCTAGGCAGAATAAAAAAAAAGATGGAAGATAAATTCAGAAAGGTACTTTAAGGCCTGGTATACTTATGTAAAAATATAGTGTATTTCTGATAAAAATTTAGAACTCAAATTCTTGAGTTTGTTGATCAGTAGTTCAAATTCTATCTTAAACTGCAGAATGACACTATTATAAAAATAATCTGATGAGTTTGAAATACCAGTGAATCAGATTTTATGAAAATGTGAAATTTAGTTCTAGGGATGTCCAGAAATAGGAATGTACAGCAAACATTTTGTGTACCTAAGCTCTTTAACATAGTCAAAGATATGTTTAATATATATTTACTATCAGAAAACAACCATGCATCACTGATATGTCAAAATTTGTGGGCCTTTATTTTCTTGTGAAAACAGTAGTGACTATACTCAAAGCACATAACAGTTTTTTCTTACAATAAAATATATAGAAAAGAAAACAGAAGGAGAAAACTATATTGTTTTTTTCAGTTACCTGGGAGTGAGTCTTAATAAGAAAACAGTAGAAAGAACTCATATGAAATAGGATTTAAAATACTACCCTCTGTTTTTCTCAAAACATTGTTTAGACTCACTAAATGGGAATTTAATTTTTTTTTTTTTTTTTTTTTTTGAGACAGGGTCTTGCTTTGTAGTTCAGGCTGGCCCTGAGCTTACTGTGTAGCCCAGGCAAGCCTCAAACTCAGCAATCCTCCTTTCTCTGCCTCCCAAGTGCTGGGATTACAGGCATGAGCCATCACTGTTGGCACTGTGGTATGTAGTATTGATTGCTGGTGGGTGTGAATTACCACGCCCAGCATTATATGTGGTTACCAGGGATCAAACTCAGGACTTGGCGCTTGCGAGGCAGGCACTGGAACCACTGAGCTAAATCTTTGGCCCCAGTGGAAATTTAATTTTCTAAAGGTGTCTGTAGTGTTTAAATTTTTTTATGCTTTGAACTTTGAATTTAGACAGTTTATCATTATGTCATGAGGATGGTTTTCCTCTTCAGCATGACTGAGTTTCTTTTCCAGGGAATATAAAATTTCAGGAGAAATATATAGCCAGCTTCACATATATATACAGCTTCATACATAGCCCAAAGTAGTGAGACTGGAAAAACATCAAGCTCATTAAATAATGAAAGGATGAAAATATGTAGTCCTTTTTTCTTAATCTGTGTGTCTTTGATAGATCTCAGAATTCTTCACTTATACATTCAAGCATTTCATTTAAGTTTAGGAGTTTATCTTCACAATAATATTAAGCAAGCAATTGTGAATAGGAAATACATGAGGAGACCTGACTTTGATTTGTTTTTGAGTTATTTCAACTTTGAAATGTCTCTTAATTGTCGTGGGCCTTAGTTTCTTAATCTCTCATCTGTTTGACATGACCTGAAATACTTCTTTTTTGTTTTAATGGTTTAGAATTCTAAAGGCCAATTTTTATGGTTTTAACTTCAATCCAATTTTGCACACTACATGTGTTATTTGAGTTTTTTTTTTCTGTTTGAAGGTTTTCTACAGTAACGTAATGACATCCATAAGAGAGGCCATGCCCTAAATTCTTACCCTAACCCAAATTTGGCTCTCCTTTCCTTAGTTTTGATTTTACAATTTAGAAGAGGATACTTCCTCTACCCCTCAGCAGACAGATTCTGTACCAGCCTACAGAAATATGCTTGAAGTCATTCCATGTAAAGTATTTCCCTTTTCTGCATACACTTATTTGTACTATATATCTTTTTGCTCTAGCAGAAGAAGTTATTGAGGTAAAGAAAAAAGGATAGCAGTAATTTAATGTAACCCTGTTACTATAACAGCCCCAGTACACAGTGCTTAGGTTCATCTTTGGCTCCGGCAGACCTTCCAAAAAGAGACTGCAATGGCTTTAGAGACAGGAAATGTCTGCAAAATAAGCCCCTGAAACCATAATAAGAACTGGATAAGGTGTTCTGAACAAGGGCTCTTCACTTATTACTTAACAAGTTGAGGGCTGGCCTGATGTCAATATTCTTATATCCCTCAAAAATTTGAGAAGAATAGGATTATATAATACAACGGAATTTCAGAATTTCTAAATAGCTTGGGAAATATCTAAAAGTCCAGTTCTTGAGAATACAAATTAATTTTCCTCTTTATTTTGTCATATTCAATTCACAGAGATTTAATAACTTCAATGTATTTAGCAATTATAGAGAGGCAGCATAAAGTCTCTTATTTTTTATTTCAAAGTATATTATTTTAAAATTATCTTTGTTTTAAAACCTTACTAAATTTCCTTAATCCAGTGACAGCTAATGAACTGGAGTTGTTATTTTTTTTAATTGAATTCTTTGTTGGTACATTTTATATACAACTCACAAACTCAACATTGGGGAATTTATAGCAGTATATGACAGAAGTTAATTCTCTGTTTTACACATATCCTTACCCACCCACAGCTTCCACTCCTTATATACATGCTATTTCTCTTTCCAAATCATATTTATTCTTTCCCCTCATTACATTCCCCACCACATTCCCTTTGAATATTTCTCTTTTCACAAAACCTATCATGCATTCTAGAACTCGTTTATATCTACAGGTTCTCGTACCAGAGAAAAGATATGGTATTTACATATGTGTGATCTATTTATTTAACTTATTAGAGTGTCCTCAAAGTGTATCCATTTGCACATAAATGAATGAAACTTGTCATTCTTTATGGCAGAGTAATATGCCATTTTATAAAAAAAGGCAACATCTTTTTTATCTAGTTTCCAGTTGATGGGCATCTGGGTTGTTTCCAAGATTGTGCTGTCACAAACTGAGCTGCTATGAACATGGGTGCACATATGTCTTTATAATATGATTCTTTTAATTCCTTTGGGTATATTCCTAGCAGGGGAATAGCAGGGCCAAATGGGGACCTCTAATCCTAGTTTTCTGAGTAATCTCCACACTGATCTCCACAATGATTGTATAAGTCTACAATCTCACCAACAGTGGAGAAGGGCTGCTTTCTCCCTGTAGCCTCACCAGCATTTATTGCTAGTTGATTTTGCAGTAGCAGCCATTCTTTGTAGAGTGAGATGAAATTTCAGTGTTATTTTCATGTGCATCTCTCAAATGACCAGTGACGTTGAACATTTCTTCATATTCTTCTTGGCTGCTTTTACTTCTGCCTCTGAGGAGTGTCTGTTCATTTCAGATGCCCAGTTTTGAATTGGGTCTTTAAACTTGGGCGACTGATTTGTTTAAGGTCTTTATACAATCTAGATAGTAGCCCTTTGGCAAGCAGCTAGTAAAGATTTTTTCTCATGTTGTTAGTTATCTTTTATTTGTGCCAGTGGTTTCTTTTGCTGTGCAGAAGCTTTTCAGTAGGATGAGATCTCATTTGTTGATTCTTTCTGCTACTTATTGTTCTATAGAGGTTTTGTTCAAAAAGTCTCCAAGCCAATGTCTCCAAGAGTTTTACCTAACCTGTTTTGCAGCCGGTTTATTGTTTCTGTTGTAACGTTTAAGTCTCTAATCCATTGTGATTTTAGTTTAGTATAAGGTTAAAGAGATAGGTCTAGCTTTAGTTTTTGGCAGGTTAAAGCCCAGTTTTTCCATCCCTGCTTGTTAAGAGGCTGTCTTTTCTCCAATGAAGATGTTTGGCTCCTTCATCAACGATAAAATGGCTTAGTGTATCTGGATTTTCTGTATCTTCTAATCTATTCCACTGATCCTTGGGTCTGTTACTTTGCCAGTACCATGCAGTTTTTATCACAGAGGCTTTATAGTGCAGTTTTAAGTTGAGCATTGTAATATCCTCTGCCATGGTGTGTTTGCTTAGAATTACTTTTGCTATTCTAGGTTTCTTGTTTCAGATGAATTTTTGGATTATTTTCTCTAGTTCTGTAAAGTATGCTGTTTGGATTTCAATTATTATTGTTTTTAAATTACCCATGACATCATGTTAATCAGTGGAAAGATATAAAACAGTGAGAAAAGTGCTTACCCTGAGAAAGCTTATATGCTAAGAGAAAGGAAAAATTAAAAAAATAATTTAAAGAGAAACGGAAGAAAATCAAAATATGCAGAACATTTCAGAATAATATAATTATTCTCAAAGGGAGAATGTATCCTTTCGTTTTCTAATAACATAATTTGGTGAAAACTTTGTTAAAGATAGTCCTACTATGAAGCTCATTGAAATGTTTCTTTTCCTATTCTACAAAAATCTTCAAAAATAAATGTTGCAGCATTATTTTTAATTATTAAACATTTATTTCCTCCTTGTATTCACATACTTCAAAGAGGATTTGGAACATGGAAGAGTTTCATTGCTGTTTAGAGAAATGAACACTTTGTACTATATTATTGCAAATTTTATTTCCATCTCTCTTTAAGGTCAGGCAGTGTTCAGATAACTAGCTTGTGGCCTAGTTTTGCATAATTTCAGGGCTAATACAAAATGAAAGTACTGTTTCGAAAAGCAGGAAAAAGTATAATATGCCAAAACATGAAGCCTTTCTTTGCTTTCTCATCATAATTTCTGACCGCCGTTTACTGTCATTCTAAGAAAAATAAACATTTTATTATTAGCTTGTCATTCATTTTTGTATTGTGCAGTATTTTTTAAGTACAAATATGAGAAATTTAAATGTATATATTGAATCATCAAAATTACATTGTTCTTTTAAATCTTTTTGCAGATTAATCTTTTTATTTTCTTACTATACTAGTGGAAACTGCAGAAAAACATTTTAACTTTTAAAATTGTACTTTTTGACACACATTCTACCTCTACATTTGGTTTACTGATGAGTATAGAATGATGAATGGAATAAGCATATAAATTGTCTTGTTTTCCTTTCCTTCTGCATCATCATATTCAGTGGAAATAGTTTACTAATTCAGGGAATTCATGAGTAAAAAAGGATATGAGGGGCTGTGGATCTAGCTCAGGGGTTCTGGTGTCTGACCAGCAAGCACAAGGTCCTGAGTTCCATCCCTGGTACCACATACCACAATGCCGGATATGATGGCTCATGCCTGTAATCCCAACATGCAGGAGACAGAGGCAGGAGGTTTGCTGTGAGTTTGAGGCTTACCTGAACTACATAGTGAGTTCAGGACCAACCTGAACTACAAAGTGAGACCCTGTCTCAAAAAAAAAAAAAAAAAAAAAAAAGATTTCCTTTGGCTGTTCGTGTTGTTCAGAACAGCAGTATCTTCTTTGTGGGTTTGAAACAAGTTGTAATTCAAATATACAGTATGTGTTCATGGAATTATTAAGACTGTTGCTTAATCAGAGTTGTAACACTTGAGTCTCCCCATTCATGGATATAATGAACAGTGTATCAACTGGGTACCATGAATTTTACAAATTTCTCCTCTGTTTATCTATTATAATCATCTGTTCTATTGAAGTTCATTTACAAAAATGTACAAATATGAAATTATTGAGAATTTCAGGATAACTATAATAGAACCCTTTTGAGTACAAGGTCCTGGTGACTGAACAGCATATACAACTCTGAAGAAAGTGTTGCTTGGAGCCATTAGATAACTTGGAAACTGGACTGGACTGAACCATTTTTCTAGTCAACTCTAAATGTCCTATAGATAAAAGGGCTTGGCTTTGGAGAGTTAGATATAGTTGCAAGTGATCAAGAAAGGGCAAAACTGACTTGGAGAAGGTTCTAGAGAGTGTGTTTGATTAAAAACTTGGAGAAACCAGGTAGTCACAGGCAGTCATGTACAGTATATAACAGTGATGCAGAACCTTTTAGAACATTCAGTGATACAAACAGCCAGTTATGGTACAGACCCATAAATTTGCTACCACTGCTACTATATACATTGGCTAGCCTTAGGCAGTTCCTCAGGAAAATCTGAATCTCTGTGAGATATTTTATTTTAGGGCAGGTACTTCAAGGCTGCTCATCCTGGTTTGACAGTGATGATAACTGGCCAGAAAACAAGAAATAATACTGCCACCTTGCCCCATAGTCCATGCAACATGTTATTAAAAATATTTTCACCTACACTATCTTACTTGTGCACACATCTCAATGATTTCTTTGCAGTATTTTTCCACAGTCATTGATTCACTAGGATCAGAGCCACAGATTAACAGAATGTCTCAAATACACTTTCTTAACCAGATATTTCTGCCACCTGGTTAGCTAGCTTAACCTGGTCCTGATGTCACCTCCTCTTCTCATGTTCACGTAAGAGCCAGTGAGGCAAACATTACACACTACATCTCCTTGGAATGCTAGGTTGACATTTTGGCTCAAGGAAGCCAACAAGAAGTCTTTTGGACCTGGGTATGCTTATTTGTGTCTGAGGAGAGCAATAAGGCCAGGACATCAGCAACCCCTATAATGTTAGTCCTAATTCAACAATTATGCTACTCTCTTGGATATTACTTGTGTTCTAATAAGCCTGAAAGTAGTTTGGACACTTCCTTTCTCTGATTGCATGTTGTAGAAATAATATGAAACCCATTTGACTATGTGCAAGCCTGGGACAAGATTATACTGATACCTGTATGAAATATGTTTCCTAATCAACATTAATAACCACTTTATCCCTAAACAAGAAGAATTTCATTTAGGTCCACTCATCACTTATCCTCCCATATCCTGCTAAGTCTCATTTTAATGTCAGTATGCTTCACCAGGTGGGGAATAGTTCTTGCAGCTCTTTCTGCCACTTGATAATGACACCTAGTCTCTCAGTTGATCTGTTTATAATTTATCTCAATACATGTAGGTACTACAAATATGCTAAATAGAGTACAGAATACAGTTTCTACTCCTCAAACTCTTGTCTCCAACTCAATATGTAAAGGCTGGACTAAAAGCTATATTTAGGTCCTGGAGATTTAACTAACTTAGATTCTGGTGTTACTTAAGAATCAGGTAGTAAGAGAAATTGTATTAATCAGCTTTGAATTGCTATGAAAAATACTTGAAAAAGAGAATACAAAAAAGGAAATATTTATCTTTCTACTCCTGATTTGAAAGATATCAACCCATAGACATTTGACTTTGTGATTTTTGAACCCGTGGTGAGGCAGCAATCATGACAAGGAGGACATGATAGACATCAAGCTGCTCACCACAGGAGCCAAGAAGCAGAGAGAAGGGAAAAAGCCAAAACCATGATACACTCCCTTCAACTGTTTCCATCACTTCAGGATAATGCTATCAATGTATGATTTTATCATAAGTTGGATTAGTACTTGGTGAAGTTAGATCTCTTAGGATCCATCTGCTAGCAACTGAGCCTTTAGCACATAAAGTTTGAGACACATTTAAAATCCAAACCACAATGAGTGCAGTTTACAGTGGGCCTATTATTCCAAGGACCACTCAGCTTCAACCCTTGAGTGTAGGTTTAGATTAACATCCACAGTAGATTCTTGACACAAGAGCTAAAATAATAGGGAAGGACAAATGGAAATCTCTAACTCATTCTGCCTTAAAAGCCACAGATAGTATATCAAAGCAGTATTGTATCCCAGTGAGATGATGGGGCTTAGTGCCACTATCAACAAGCTTGATGACGCAAAGGTAGTAGTCTCTAGTGCACATCAATTTCATTGCCAATCTGGCCCCCTCAGGAAGCAGATTGATTAAGGAGAATGTTCTAGACAAGGTCAAGTCAAGATAGAAGTCCTGACTGCAACTGCTGTACCAAAAATGGTACTGTTGCTAAAGTGCATCAATAAGGTCTTTTGTGTTCCAGTGATAAAAAGAATCAGAAACAGTTCATACTTGGATGGGCCAGATGATAATGTTCATATATAGAACAAAAATTCTAAATTTGAATGAGTTGAGTAGTAATGATGTAAGCCAAAAATAGAAGGGAAAAATGGATGACATCCAGGTAACACAGTAGGGAGGGAAAATCTTCCTAGTGGAAAGAAATTTCAGTAGTGAATTTGGCCACGTACATTGTATGGCAGGAGAAATAGCCAGAAGTGAGACTATTCATAGCATTTCTGGAGAGCACCCAGTGGTTCAGTAATCCGGGGAATGGAAGGAAAACTGCCAGGCGATTGTAGACAAAATTTGGTATAGACAATTGCACTAAGTCAATTGCTTACATGCTTTATATGTTCTTTTACCTTTTAGTTTCATTTTCATCCTGTTTATAAATAAAGAAATCTGGTGCTGGAAAAAAAGTAAGGGGGTAGAGGGAGAGGAAAAAAAATATGTACACGTACAAATTCTTTAAAATGAGTGTATTGCAAAATATACTAATAAAAGTAAGAAATCTGATATAACAATGTGGATTGGCATGCCTTGTTTTCTTATACCATCACATAATAAATATTTTCCCTTCTGTCTGCTGTTTTTCTCTGTCACCACCGAATATCCCATCAGAGCCAATATATCCCAACAGCAGCGCAGGTTGTTTTTAGGCTTAGAAAGTGGGTGAGATGGACGGGATATACTTGTAATACTTTGTGCACATTTCAACTTTCAGACTGATCAACTAGTAAAGACTTTGAAACTATAGTTGTATTTCCCCTTGCCAGTTAGCATTGAGGTTAGCACTAAGCAGTTTTGCTTTTTGTAACAGTTTTAGCTTATTCTAATTCAAGGATTTTTATTCTTATAAAATTCAGTGTCATCCTAGACTAGGCTTTAATTAGTTGAAATGATTAAGTTATATTTCAAGTTAGAAAGAGAATATAGTTGGCAGGGCTTTTGGGTTCCAGCCTTGATTTTAAAATAATGGGTGATTCAGGCAAGGTTCTTAAATGTGATAATATCTGGGCAAATCACTTACAGAATGGTATCTCAGAAATGAGAGTCTTTATGGCTTCTGAGATACCTGAAACTGTGCTCGCAGTTCTTCACTCATTCATTCATTCATTTCTTCATATGTCTGAAAAGCATACATTTTGGACTTTTGGCAGTGGAAGCTAAAACAGTACAGGTGATGTACCATGTTTTAAGGTTGATAATAAGAATAATTTAGGATTGCAAGCCATGAAGTAAAATGGCTTAAGTTTGATTCATGACTCTGTAACTTACTAGTCGTGTGACCTTGGGCAGGAACGTTAGTCCTGAGAATCTGTTTAATTGCATAATGATACGAAGGCCAGAATTTGCCTGATGGATTGTTTGTAGCATTAACTATAATAATGCAGGAAAAATGTCTTAATAATTTGCAGCATTCATTCAATATGTATTAAGTAATTATCTCATGGTAAAAGACATTTCATTTTTCTTTCAGGATTGGGCTTTCCATTTGTTTCTGAACCTTATGTCAATTTCATTTGTGATCTTTCAAACCCATTTTTACTTTGGAATTCTGGTTGCTGAATGACCTGGTAAACTATAACTCTCACTCACTCAGTCTCTTTCTTGCTCTTGCTCTCACTCTCGCTCTGTGTGTATGTGTTTTACTGAACAAATTAAAAATAGTTATTTCATCATTTTCTAACAATTTTAGTATCAAAACTAACAAATCAAGACAACCCAAATCTGATAATGTGTAGAGAGGATGATCACCATTAACTCTCTTCATTTATGTTCTCTTTCAAAAAATACATTTTAAATATCAGGATAAAAAAAGGAAATTGTATAGAAAAAGGGCAGTTACCCTACTATATTTCCTCAGTGATTGATTGTATTTTCTTACAGTAATTGAAGAAAAGGAGACTAGAAAATGAGGGTTGATTGCATCAAAATGTGACAGGAGTAAAATAATCAAGAATCCACATATGTCTGCACAGAAATCAACTAATAAATCAGGAGCATGTTCTTAGCCAAGTCAGATGTTCTTTGAAACAGCATATGGTGCAATTCCAACATACTCTATATTCAGCTACCTAGCAAGCTGTCTTGTTGCTTTCACTAGTGAAGAACATAGCAACACAAACATTTATAAGGCTGGTAAAACATTTTATTTTGTGCCTTGACTAGCTGTTGCTGGTCTGATGAATACACTGAAAAACTTAAAATCTTAAAGAAGAAATGCCTGTTTGCAGAAGTGAAAATTAATTGTTACATCATCCTATACCTGTTCACCTTCTTAATAGTTATTTTGGTATAAGTTTAGGAAATTTTAAATTTTGAATCAAGGCTGTAATATACAGAATTGTGAACTTAAATTTCTGCATCATTTGTAGAAATCCATAAAATTATTTCATAGTATTTTAGATCCTCATGATTGTATCATGCTTTAATTAGAAATTTTTAACTATTCTTAAAAATATCATAACAGTGATATTTTACTCTAAAGAAAAAATAAATCCTAGTATAATTAAATTCATTCACATAGATTTTTAAAATTTGAAATACCTTAATGTCAGTGACTAAAGACTTCTGTGGGTGTATATTTTTTTCAGGTAAAGGAGAAACTTGTTATACTATATTTAATTGACAGGTGTAGGAGAAATTTAATTGTCACTATACCATAAGGCCAATGTTAGTTAATGTCAAATCTGAAAACTATATCCTGCCCCTGTAGGCACCTTGACCAATAGCTGTAAATAGTTTTTTTATAACTTAATTCTAAATAAGGGCAATTTTCAACTGTAAATTACTAAGGTCTGTATTTTATCCAACCAAAAGGAGAAAGGAAGAATGGAGGATTTAGTAAAAGGATAATTTTGCATCAAGATATTTTATGCTCTTTTCATGTTTATGTGAGTAAATTATTCTGAATGTAAAAGACTCTTCCTTTGTTTTATCTTACTCAGTAGTCTCCATGGAATATATGACAAGTGACAGCCAGTTCTTTCCTGCTTGTGTAGATACTGAAGTAGTGAGTGTCGAATATTAAAATTTTGCAGTTAGCTTCCCCTGCTTCTTTCTTCCTCTTGTTAACTCAATTCATTATCTCCCAGGGCCATCAACTTTGTATTTATGATATGTTCATGGCACACTTTGTAATCAGAAAAGCAAATAATAGGAATATTATACTGAAAATCCAACTGGTCAGATGTTGGTTGAACTGGATATATGTATAGTGAGTGATTTGTGTGAGTTTTCTTCTTCTCTAGTCAATAACAATACAATTGAAGAAGAAAAAAATGACACTAATAAAGGGTTTCCACTCTGACAGTTACTTCCCCAGTTATTTTTCCCTGTGATCTAGGCCCAAGACAAATTCTTTTCATTGTTGAGTCTTGGAATAGTGATTTGTATGTAGCTATCCATATGAATGCCCTTTCTTATTGTATGTGCTCCAGTTACAATTCTTTGACTAAAAATGTGGCCCTTGTCTCCTGCTTCATTTCTCCCTGACTTCTTGCTGAATCATACCCACTTTTACTTAATACTAGACTTTTGGATGAATTGGCATCCTTTCCATTACTTGCCCATCAAGACTTTTTATTGCTTGTAGCTACTTGCATTAATAATCTCCCACCTTCTGAAGCAGCTTCAGCATGTTGCAGTCTGCCTAACATTAGTTACTAATCATTTAGCTTTCTATATTTTCTATATACTTCCCTAATAAGTCATATATAGTTTCAGATGTTCTCAATTTGTCTATTTTGGAATCAATCCTTATTACCATTTTCTTTTTGGGTCAGCCAAAGTTTCATTGTTTGGTCATTAATCTGTTCTCTGGTTTTTGATTACTGGGTAGGAGGAATTAAAACATGAGCAGAGGGATTGGAAAAATGACAGCAGTAAGAAACATGAACTTTGTAAATTCTTTTGGCTTTGGAGATGTCCTGGATAGACTCTTCCAATTCTTTATTCTTTTGTGAATGTATGGAAAACTGTGGTCTTTATTAATCTGAAGCTAGAAGGTATTTCAGTTCCTAGGTAGTGATTTTGGAAGCTATTTTGAGCTTATCCACATGTCAGTAACTGTAATTGCAAGTTTTTTCCTTATTAATTCCTGGAGCTGTCTCTTTTCTTCCACTGCTATTAAATTTTTGTTCCTCTCCGAAACAGAATACATTTTTTTTTCCTAATTCACAAAGCACACTCATTAATTTCTCCGTAGTGATGATTCATTAATCATGGAGGGGCATGTTAGCTGCAGTGAAAGTAATTCCTTTAATTTAATTTAACAAACATTTATTGAGTGTTTAATGTGCAAAGCAAAGCACTAAGCATGAGACCAAAAGAGACCTAGTTTGGGAGATATGCAAATTATTTTTCATCAGAGTAAGTATTTGGTAAACTTTTCTGAATCAAATCTAATTGGTGCAAGAATTATTACAGTTTAAAATTCTTATAATAAATTTCAAAGTGTTTAATAACAGATATAAATATACTCTGATTTTTCCCTTAGAGAATGGATAACTTCAGGACAGAGGAGAGGAACTTATCTATTTTTATTTTCCAGGAAACAGTACCAAGTTAAGAATTAAATCCTGCAAAAATACCAGTAATTATGCCCTTTTTGTATTGTTTTTATTGTTTATATCATTGGATAGGGATTATCTAGGTATATCATCAGGGGAAGACAAAAGGACTATTTGAACAAAACAAGAATATAATGTGAAATTATTTAAATTAGATTAATATGTTAGGTCATAGACTCATATGATGTTAGGAAAGACAGTGATCTAGGGATGAATCTCATTTCAGTCACCTTAGAGGTATAAACAGTCAGATTCAGGGAGAAGATTTGCCTAAGTTTCACAGCTAATTAGAATTAGAAGTTAGTTTGTGGTTTATTCTGAAACATTAGTGATGTTCTTCAAAAGATAAGCAGAAGGCAATCTAGATAACTTGAAAAACTGTTGGTCATACCATTGAGAAGTCAGTAGATCAAAGCCATGCTTTGATCTAAGAATACTAATGGTTTTAGTTTCATTCTTTTTTTTTTTTTCCATCTTGAAAGTTGGCTTTTCTTTCTTGTGGCCTCATTTCCTCTATGGCGGACAGATTTCATGCTGGTGGTACAAATATTCACAAGTAGCCACAGACTTGTACATTCTTGGCTTACTAACTCAGTGAAAAACCTGAAATAAAACTCTTTCTCGTTATTTGCATGTCTATCAGGATTCTGATTGCACAGGTCCTAGGTCACCAAACATGCATTACCTTGACTATTTGATAGTTGGCAAGGCACAGATCAAAGGATCACCCTATCTTTGTTAAGGAAACCAATCTACTCAAAGGAAAATGGGAATAAAAGAAAAATGTTTTCCGTAGACAAGAACAATAGCTTCAGAACTCTTTACTATAGTAAAAAAGCTAAAAAGTGCTTACAAATAAGTCATGTAATTAGAACATTTATATTTGAAACCTGATTTACTACTTCTGAAATGATTCAAGAAAGAAGATATTGATTAGGATTACTTTTGGCATATTGGATCATACTGTAAGTACTGAGTAATTTTAATCAGCATAGTACATAGTATTTTTTCCATAACATATGATTCAAACAAACCTAGTTGTAATTAACAAATACTACTTACTTTCTCCCTTCATCTCTTTTATTTTCAACTGTAAAATACTAGACAGAGAAACAGTATCAAGGCCTCCTATTGTGCATATTGACTTGATCTTTTTGATATTGATTCTTAGTACATTGCAATGGATATTAACATGCTAATGAAATAATGAATAGTTAGAATATTACCACATACAAAATAATATAACCAAAAAATAAGGTGATGCTTTTTGGATGTTAATCTCTTGAATATAATTACTTTTATATCTGTATGATCAAATTCAGTCATTGTAGCCCATAGACTGTATACTTGTTGAAACTCTTAGGAAATTTTTTCTAGAATAAGTTAGAGATAAATGACTACATACAAAGATGTGTATATACTCATTCGTAAACATACAACATCTGATCTTGAGACAAAGCAATTAGCATTACTTAGCCACTTCTAGTCCACACTGTTAATCTTTAATTTTCTTTTATGGTATGTTATTCCTACATACATATTTAAGTAAATTGCCTAATACAATATTGAAATTTGAGGCTGTGTCAGATGGTATGGTCTTTAGTCTCAGCTCTTATTCTTATTTAACCTTCCTAAATTTCAGGGTTTTTTTTACTGGATAATTGAATATAACAGAATCTAAGCATGTACTTGACAAATAGTAACTATTCCTTAACTGCAAATCCCAAACTGCTTTCTTTTATTCAACTTTCTAAGTCTTTCTCTACCCTCCTCTCTCTGTCTTTCACTATCTCTATCATCTCTATCTCTATATGTCTGTCTATATCTATCTCTGCTTCGCTCTTCCTTTCTCTTTCTCTCACCATAATGGCGATGCAGCCCTTTACAAATGTAAATCATCAGGTCAGAATATAAAAATATATCATCCTCCACTACCATTTTAACTGAAAAGTTGGTGAAGAAGAGTAAGTAACATTTATCAATAATAATTGACAGTGAATTAAGGATCAAAAATAGCATAGGTTATGACTTCTTACTTTTTTTTTTTTTTTTTGAGACAGGGTCTCGCTTTGTAGTTCAGGCTGGCTCTGAGCTCACTATGTAGCCCAGGCAAGCCTCAAACTCAGCAATCTGCCTGTCTCTGCCTCCTGAGTGCTGGGATTTCAGGCGTGAGCTACCACGCCCGGCGACTTCTTACTTTTTTACCACAGTTCTAATTATATATTCTAATCAGATCTTAATCCTGCATTTCCTTGAGCTTTTTCCATTTTCAGCTTTTTCCATTTTCATTTCTTCATAGTTATCCAACACAAATGCAATTCTTTGGATCTGGAAGAATTTTATATTGCTCTACTTTTGGAAGATTAATTTATAATATCTCATTTCCACCTCAGTCTCTTAACTTTCTAACACCCTATTGAGAACTTCATTCCTAGAAATCTTTCCTTTTTCCTATTATCTTGCTTTCTTCACTGCTTGTGACTTGGGTTTATTTTCTTTCAGAGGAGACATTGTCAATATTCCCAGTTCTTTTGTTCTGATACCTATATGGTCTATGTGCCCTGACCTTCAATTATATTCCATCCTTTCCAAACTCTACACTGGAACATACCTAAGTGCACTGTAATTTTCCTGAATGTCCTACTGTTCTGGGCCTTTGTTTCTCTTTTTGTGCTACTTTGTACTTGAAATATCTGTCTATAGATTTTTTTTTTTTTTTTTTTTTTTTTTTTTTTTTTTTTTTTTTTTTTTTTTTTTTTTTTTTTTGCTTTTTGGAGACAGGGTCTCGCTTTGTGGTTCAGGCTGGCCCTGAGCTCACTATGGTGCCCAGGCAAGCCGCCGCGAACTCAGCAATCCTCCCATCTCTGCCTCCCGAGTGCTGGGACTACAGGCGTGAGCCACCATGCCCAGTCCCTCTTTCCCCTTTTCTCAGGCTAGTAGGAAGCAGAGGATCATATGTGAGAACATTATGAGCTATGTTAATCATTACTAATGTGTTTAAATGTACTGTTTTCTCCTAGCAAGAATTTAATATTGTTGACTTTAGATTATGTAATTTTAAAAATATATAGGTTCAGTGTACTTCTGTCTGGGCAGGTGCAGAAAGATGTGGATATATAAATAATTTTAACATGTTGTATTAGCTTCCCATAACTATGAGAAAACATTTGAGAAAAATGACTTGAAGGGGGAATGAGTGATTTTAGGTTATGGTTCCAGAGGTTTGAATGCGCAGCTAGCTTCATTATGTTGGGCTTCTGGTGAGGTGGAACATTAAAGCCAAAGAGGGTAGTGAGGTAATCTCACTTACCTCATGGCAGCTTGGAAACACAGTGAAAGGGAGAAAGCTTGAGAGGAAGAGGCTGGGAACCAGGTATAGTCTTTAAGGTCATGCATTTACGATCTACTTCCTTTCACTGATCTTCTTCCTATTTCCATCAGTTCCCAATAACGTCATCAAAATGTGATCCCATTAATGGATTAATCCAATGATGGAATTAGAGTTCTCATAATTTCAGAATATCGAGGCACTACAGAACAAGTCATGAATACAGGAGTCTTTGAGGACTGTCATGTTTAAAGTATAACATAGAAATTGTTTCACAAAACAGTATCTTCTTTGATGTATTTTAATCTTATAGCTCTACTTGATTTTTAAAAATTTCCAATATACCGTAAAGTAGAGGACTATGCACTTCATATGAAAGAAAATTTTCACAAGGAAAAAGAATATTCTACCATCAAAAAGGCAATTTATGTCCATTTTGAAATTTATGATTGAAGTCAGTGTACAGAAATTTTAATATTTTAAATAAAGATTGAGTTCAGAAAACTTTGAATAATTTTCTTGATGTAATAATTATGGCTTCTGCAATGATTTGCTCAAATATGATATTAGAAGTTAACCTATAATAGCATCTGGAAAAGTTTCAAAAATTTAAAGAGAGAAAAGTAAGTACTAATGTACATGAACTAATAGATATACATACAAACAACAGAAAAAGAAGTTAAATTGTCACTATTTGCTGATGACATGATACTCTATCTAGAAGATCCTAAAAACTCCACCAAGCAACTGCTAGACTTAATCACCAAATTTAGTAGCATAGCTGGATAGAAGGTCAATCCTCAAAAACAAATTGCACTTTTGTACATGGATAACATTTATTGAGAAAGAAATTGGGGAGCCAGTTCCTTTCACAATAGCACCCAGAAAAATAAAATATCTAGGAATCAATCTAACAAAGGAGGTAAAGGACCTCTACTCCAAAAACTACAACACTCTGAAAAAGGAGATTGAAGAGGATATCAGAAAATGGAAAGACATCTCTTGTTCCTGGGTAGGAAGAACCAACATCGTCAAAATGGCTATCCTCCCACAACTACTATATAGATTCAATGCAATCCCGATTGAAATCCTAACAGATATTTCACAGATGTAGAGAATATTCTCAAAAGTTGATACTTATCTTTTCCAGGTACCATTGTAGTTTGTAATAGAGTTCCTGAGGAATTTCACAAAAGCTACTTAGAAAAAATATGCAATTTCATCATTTGTAAGTTTCAGGGAACATAATACTATGAATGTAAATAACTTCTTTTTTATGGTCAATATTTATAATAAATACCTGCTATTTTTTAAAAAATGGCATTTTATATAATATAACCAAAATTGTACAAGATCCTTAGTTATTTAAACTAAAATTTGACATAAAATTTTCTATGTGGGCTACCCAACTTTCCAGGTTCCCCCTTCTGCCTCTCTTAGGCAGAGCTTTCTTAATAAAATTTTCCTAAAAAAAAAAAAAGAATAATTCTCTGATTCTACCTTTATCTCGCATATAAGATTTAGTGTCTCTGGGATTTTTCATAGTGATGTAAAAGCATAGTTATTGGTGTGAAAAATGTCTGAACTAAACATAGCCATAGGTTTTTCCGATTTCTTAAAGTTTATATATTTTTATTGTATTCTTATGGGTTTTGTAGAAGAGATTATTTCACAGAATATCCTAGTTTATCTGTCCTGAAAATATTTCATTTCACTTTTCAAATTTCTTTATACTTCTATCCCAAAGTTTGTACCAGAGCACATATGTCCCCAAGAAATTTGATGAAAAGGTGAGGTGACACAAGTTATATAGCCACATATAGAAAATGTTAAGCACATTTAAAGAGTTAAAATGCATATAAGGCCGGGCATGGTGGCTCACGCCTGTAATCCCAGCACTTGGGAGGCAGAGGCAGGAGGATTGCTGAGTTCAAGGCTTGCCTGGGCTACATAGTGAGCTCAGAGCCAGCCTGAACTAAAAAAGTGAGACCCTGTCTCAAAAAAAAAATGCATATAAGAATGTTTAAGGACTTTGGAAATACTGTAGAAAGATAATTGTAATATTTGCTTTAAAGCCTATGTAATGCCATCTACAGTGATCTTAGAAAAGTTCATTAAATTGTTAAATTGGGGCTCACCTGTATATATGGAAAATTCCAGGGATAGAAATATTCAAATCTTCAAAGAGGAGGTAATTTCCATGTGATTTAAATTATTCCAGGCATAGAAAATAAAGGAAACATTCCAATTCTTTAAAAAAGTTATGATATTGAATTCAAAATCTCACAAAACCACCACAACAAAGAAAATGATAAACCATCTTACTTATGAATATTAATGCAAAACAGTAAATAAAATCCAGAAAATGAAATCCAGCACTACATTACAAAAATAATATGGCATGACCAAGTGTGGTTTATTTTAGGATTTCAAGAATATTTAACAATATGAAACCTCCTGGTACAATTGATGACAGGTCAAAAAGGAAAAATCCTCTGTACAGTGGGAAGAAAATATTCCTCTAAATAAAATCACATACATATTGGAAACCATTTGCAAACATTGTTTTTAACGCTGAAACATTCCAGGAATTCTCATTGCAATCATAAATGAGAGCGGTACACTTAGTTTTCTCATTAATATATAATATTTTCCTAAGAAATGTAGGCAATAAAATTAGTTGTAGACATTGATAAAGGATATTTATGGATTATTGCTAAAGAATATACTGCTAAAGAATGGGCAGTATTATTATTTGAAACACGTTTCTATATTTGAAAAAACTAGAAAATTAATGGAAAAATATCCAGTAATTTAACCAGTCACAAACTATCTAAACAACTTTAATGTATTCATAAACAAGAAAATTATGCAATTATAATTACAAAAACATCTAAAATATCTTGAATAAACCTAACAATAAAAGCAGTTCCTAAATGAAGAATATTTGAATAAATAGGTGTCTATTCCCTATTCTGGATAACAATATATGATATTGTAAATAGGACAGAATTCCTCTGGATATATATATATATTTGTGTATGTGTGTGTGTGTGTATATATATATATTTGTAGGTTTTAAATTTCTGCCATGAATAATAACATGATAGAAAATATTAGCCAGATTAAAGATATTCAGAATGTCCCTAAAACCTCAGTAATTTCATATACACAATTTTCATAATATTTATCACATTTATGGTCACAATCCAAATAGAGTATTTATTTTTGGATATGCTTCATGTGATCACTCAGGATTCAAGATCCTCATAGCTTTAGCCCTGTCTTCCTTTAAATCCTCTGAGTTCTTGCCCATAAAATTCTTGAGCATTATGTGTCATCTCCAGATTTAGTCTCAGTAAAAAGTCTCATTTACTGTGAAGCTAGAAAATGAAATGAGATGGATAGAGAAGAAAATTAAATACATTTTGACAAAATGGTACAATCTAGTAATATTTTTAATTATCAGAAACAATGAGCAGATTCTGAAATATGTAATTACATAATGTAAGAAAATTAAGAATACAATTAACTAAGAAGCATTATTTTTTTGTAATATAAATAGTTTGCCCCTTGTGGACTGAATTATACTATTTAACATAGAAACAAATTGTTTTTAGCTTAATATTGTATGGAAACAGGCCTTAGTACTGTGCACAGCTGGGCTACTTGGAGGAGCTAAGTGGGTGGATTTTTCAGTAGTTCTCAGGGCTTCATGCTGTTTATGAATCAAAACTTCACTGATAGTTTATGTGGGCTTGGTGCATGTTCATACATCTGGAACATAGAATGAACAAGGCAGATGGAACTCAATCTGGCAAGTGTATGGTACTGAAGACATCTTGACAACAAGGATGTCTTTCAACGGTTATTACACTCTGTGAAAACTGACTTAATGTTCTATGAACTATGATCCTGTGAAAATGTAGAAGACTGTTCCCTAAATATGTGCAGGGTGTGTGTGTGTGTGTGCATGTGCATGTGCATGTGCATGTAGGGATGTATGTAGATTTTTTTTCCTTTTGGTTCTGACTGAACATAGAGCCTTAATAATGTTAGGCAGTATGCTACCACTGAGCTAGCTATATTCCCAACATCTAAATTTTTTTCTCTTAAGTGCAGCCATTTTACAATATTTCTCTGGTTGTTTCATCTGTCATCTTTTTGAAAGAAACATATGTTTCAAAAGAATTAATCCTTTATTAGAAAGATAGCACTTCAAATTAGTCACAGATGTAAATATTGTGGCTGCTGTCTCTGGCACTCTTTCCCTATTTGTGGTTGCTTCAGAATCCACTTTAGTTTTTCCTCTCTATGGCTATGTGTGACATCATTCTTTGATGGGAACACTTTGGAATATTCTTATGTTTATCATCTGTTTGGTGGGTTAGAGCACTAGGCTAGGAAAGCTCACAGGGCAAATAACAACAAAGCTATTTCTTAAGAGTTCTCCAATGACCAGAGATGTGGAGCATTTCTTCATATGCTTCTTGGCAGTTTTTACTTCTTTATCCGAAAAGTGTCTGTTCATTTCAGCTGCCCAGTTTTGAATTGGGTCTTTAAATTCATTCGAGAGATGCAGATGAAAACAGCACTAGGATTTCATCTCACTCCACAAAGAATGGCTACTATCTCAAAATTAGCAAGCAACAAATCCTGGTGAGGCTGTGGGGAGAAAGGACCCCTTCTCTGTTGTTGGTGAGAATGTAGACTGGTACACCCTCTATGGAAGTCAGTGTAGAGATTCCTAAAACAACTACCATTAGAGGTCCCACTTGACCCAACTATTGTCCTGCTAGGAATATACACAAAAGAATTAAAAGAATCATATCATAGTGACATATGTGCACCTATGTTCATAGTAGTTCATTTTGTGATAGCTCAGTCCAAATGCCCATCGACTGGAGATTGGATAAAGAAGATGTGGTTTTTCTATAAAATGGAGTATTAGTCTTTTTTTTTTTTTTTTTTTTTTTTTTTT
>PVIC010006336.1:0-54388 GCA_004025085.1 Thryonomys swinderianus
CCCAGCAGTGTGGTGTGTGGACTGATTGCTGGGATTATGGGCATGAGCCACCATACCTGTCATTGTGGTATGTGATACCAGAGACTGAACTCAGGACCTTGGCTTTGCAGGGCAGATGTCATAACCACTGAGCTAAATCCATGGGCCAAAGTATATTCAACTCTAATTCTTAACCAAAGACACAGTTATTAAAATTGCTTTTCACAGAGCAGAGCCTCAAAAAATGCTATCCAATCTCTACTTACCCTTCTGCACCCAAAATAATGGCCAAATCTACACTGAAAGGCTCAGGTCTCTCAACCCTCCTGTTGCCTCTTGAGTGTATAATTTCCTTTCATTTCTTCTTAGACTTAATATCTTCCAATGAAGGGCTATGCAAGCAGTGGTATGAAGACTTACTCAGATTATGGAATGTGTATTGCCAACAGCTGTGACAATAATACAGAAACCAAGAAGAAACATAAAAATTCCACGCCAAATTTACTGAGTCTCTTTGATAACTATGACAAGATGGGCTTAGCTTTTGTCATTGCTCTTTTCAAGTATTTTATTTATATATTAAAAATATTGATCTTGTGGTGGAATGCAGGGAAAAGCTGATTCTTTGCTAATTATAGTTGGAGAGCTATTCTTTTTTCTCCCAGGATGTTCCAAACTATTTGCTAACTTTTCTAGTATACATACTTCCAACCAGAATGGAGGCTGGACACAAATAGTGTTTGGCCCTTGCCTATGGATTTTTCTGAATAGCAGACCCATCTCTCCTTCTTCTACAGCGCTTTCTGTTTCTTGATTTCCCAATCCTATCAAGGCAGTTCAAAACCAGTCTTTGTGTCATAGGAATTGCTGAGGACACGGAGGCCAGATTCCTTCCCCGCAGCCCCTTGAGTCCTGGGGGCTCCCAAGGAGCAGAAACAGAAAGGGAGTCACAAGTCCCTAAAATGCGACACATTTTCTTCCATACTCATTACAAAATATTACTTTCTTTTGGAGGAAAAGGACTAAAGACATGATATACATTTACACAGTAACCCGTCTTTTACAGATTTTAAATTTTATTTTTGTGAGCAGATAAATATCCAAAGGGGACGATGTTAAGACAGATAATGCTGAATGATAAGAAGAAAATATTTTGATACTGACTCTATTAGATCTGTTTTATGTTTTTCTTCTTTTTTTGTTTTGAGCCAGGGTCTCGCTTTGTGGTTCAGGCTGGCCCTGAGCTCACTATGGATCCCAGGCAGGCCTCGAACTCAGCAATCCTCCTGTCTCTGCCTCCCGAGTGCTGGGATGACAGGCGTGAGCCACCACGCCCGGCACTGTGGTATGTGGTAGTGATTGCTGGTGGGTGTGAGTCTCCAAGCCCAGCATTGTATGTGGTTACCGGAGAGATTGAACTCAGGACCTTGCCCTTGCGAGGCAGGTGCTGGAACCACCGAGCTAACCCTCTGGCCCTATGTTTTGCTTCTTTATTTACAAAGATTTCAAATGACTGAGTACATCAAAGTATTAACCATAATAAAATTTCTGTTAGTTTGCTTAACATATTTCTGTTATTATCTAGGGTCAAGTGATTGTATGTAGTAATTTTATAACAGCAATTGTGAGCACTATAGATACTGTTACAGATTTAAACCAAGTATGTTGTTTTCTAAAAAAATTAGTACTTTACTGAGCTCCTAAACTGTTAGTTGGCAATATTTCTAAATATAAAATTTTTATGACATGAAATTTTCTTGGAACATGCATACTTCAGGCCATTCCATCCTATTTTGCAAATAGTTTCTAGTTGACTTTTTGTCCCCTTTTTTAAAATTTTTCTTGGCTCCAATAAGCTTTGTTCCTTAAGGTTTTTTATTATTCAGGAACTACTTTGCATTATTTAGGAAGGCATTAAAAATAACACAAAGGCCTTTCATCTAGTATCACTACATCCTCCTCTTTTTACTCACATTATCTTAGATTTCAAACACTGAGTCATGTTCATGGATGGTGGTGAATCTATGATTTTATGAGATACTCAGGTTGCATAAATTATTCCCCTTTGCACCTGCTATCAGAACGTCTTTTTTCACATCTCCCACTTAAATTACTTTCACTATTCAGGTCGTTCTTGAATCATCTTCAGTCCTAAGGACTCTCCTTGATGACCATCGAAATCTTCAAGCATCTGAAGAGTATCTTTATTTGCTTATACCTGGGGTCCTGTAAGAGTCTGTTTCTCACAACGAGAAAAATCCCTAAGGCTGAGCATTGCATAAGGAAGACTAAGGAAGACTTACTGGCTCAAAGTTTTTGAGGCTGAATGTCCACCCTGAAGCAGCCCCATACATTTGGCCTGTGGTGAGGGCCTTGTCCATAGTGTCATGGCAAGAGCATGTGCAAGACAGCCACCCAGGTGGAGGCAGGAGCCACGGTGCAGACAGACACCATCTCTTCCAAAGTCTCATGAGAACTACCTCAAGGTCTCACGAGAACTACCTCAAGGTCTCACGAGAACTACCTCAAGGTCTCACGAGAACTACCTCAAGGTCTCACGAGAACTACCTCAAGGTCTCACGAGAACTGCATGCTTTCCTCCCATGCGCACCACTCCCAGTCACCTAGCCATTGTTCCCGAAGCTCCAGCTTTTGAAAATTCCCACCATCTCCCATGCATGTCACAGTGCAAACCGCACTTCCAGCACGAGCCTCTAGAATTCCCACAAACTGTGCCCAATCCCGCAGCTCCTTAAGCACAATGCACTGGAAATGAAACGGGTTTTCCCTACCTGCTCATGTTCTCCTTTCTGATGAAGCAATCTGCTTTTTCAATGATCATTTTTTTCCTTATTAACAGTGGCATAAATCTTCTCCCTGACAGGGGGAAAAAAACCAAAAACCAAAAACCAAAACCAAAAAACACCTTCCCCTTCTTTCTTTCTCCACAAACCTGGCTGGTCTGCAGTTCTTCCTCAAAGAAAAAATAATAATAATTAAAAAAATAATTTTTTAGCTTTTCATCCTTCTATTTCCTTTGGCCTGTACTTCAGTTCCTGTTTTTAGTGTCTTCCTGTTTAATTTCACTCTCCTTTCTTCCAAGGTGACTTTTGTGTTAAATCTCATGTTGGTTCATCCTGACCTTTCCTCTTCAAAAATCCAGTATTCCATCAAGTGTTAAATAAATTCAAGGTCTCTGTGATGGAATTCAAGAGTCTTCAGGATGTATAGTTTAATATAAACACTGAGTTTCAATGAATTCAGTATATTGCATAAGTCTAAAATTTGCCTTTCATGGATCTCTCATTTTTGAAATATTTTTATTTCTACTTCATATGTTCATCATTCTCCAAAATTTCCAGGGTTTAACCCAGAGTGATTCTCCTTTCCTGTACCTGGGCGGGGGAGGGGACATGCCTGAGAAGTCCCTCGGACATTGTTTGGATCTCAACCCTGCTTTGTCTTTGCAATGAATTGACTGCAGATTTATCACCGATGCTTTTAACTTAACCATATTTTCGCTCCCAGCATCCGCAGTACAGTGGAATCTGCGTCCACTTACCACTCTTTTCAAAGAAAGCATGAGTTGAGTGTTGTGGATTTCAAATTTCCCATAGATGTCTCGGTTCCCACAGGTTTTAAAAAAATCTTTATTGGTACATTGTATATACAGCCTGAAGTCATTTGCGTTTTGCAAAATGTAGCGGTTTTGCATATTTTAGCAATGTCTCTAAAATGCCAGGACCATCATAAAGAATTACCTCTGTATGGGTTAGTCCTTCTATGAGTGGCTGGACTGATTGAAGATGTTGTTTGCATTTAATATGTTATTTCCCTAAGGAGATTTTCAGTTTCTGAATAAAAAGCAAATCTGCAGACTTCCATGTTTTAAACTTTCAGTTTTAGAATTGTGAACTCCCTGAAAGTATATAGTATGTGTATGCATATATAGTATACACACACATATTTATAACATATGTGGATATATTTCTTTTGCTTTTATTTTAACATATACCCTAGTGCTCTACTCTGTATTTGACATATGACTTTTTACTCCAATTTGTTTTGATTTTTTTCTGATCAATTAGGTCTCACATGGGGATTGTAACTTCATGCACCAGCAAATAAGAGTGCGAGACAGATCCAATTGAACTGACATGAAATTCATGGAAAAAGTTCACATCAGCATCTGGAAGAATCAGGAAACAGAGTAAAGAGTTTCATACTTATGGGGAATTGGTGTCACATGGATTCAAATTCACAAAATATAGCTGAGTCTCTTAGGAATACTTGCTATCTTTTCAGTTTACTAGGAAAAAGGAGAGTTTTAATGTATATAGATACGCAAATGATCAGACTCATTATTATATCTCAATAGCAATAAACCCTCCTCTATGATGTTGTGACATTTTATTAATACCTGTGCAGGAAAAGAAAACACAGAGTCATCTCTAAGTTGTAACATTTCGATTGTACACTTTGGAGTTTTCCTCTTTTGATGAATCCCTTTCATATTCTGACACATGTGAGGCTCTGTTATCTCTCGTTATGACTGTGATCATCTTTACAGCAGAGCAGACTAATGTCGTTATCATTGTTAAGCTCTGGAAGAAGTTCCTGCTCATTTCTTCAGACAATCACAATAGTTTTCATTTTATGACAGCATGAAGGGAATTGATATATTTTTCTTATTTCTTCTATTGAGTGTTTGGGAAGAGGCAAAAAGTAGTAGTAAAACAACTATCCTGGAGAAAGAAGCACCCTTAAACATACTTCAGAATTAAACTTTCTTCCAGGAGTATTGTTCCATGTGCTTTCTGAATGTATCTCTTGCCCAGTGGAAAGAGCTACATGAAGAGACTAGGTTTATTCCTTATCTAGATCATCATATTTTAGCTAAACTTTTAAATCTCATTTTGGACAGTCAAGTGTAATCACCACCTGAAGTTCTTCGCCATTCAGCCCTCTGTCATATTATTTTCTGTCACAATCCCATTCCAATTATACTACAGAGAATATATGGTGACTTTATGAGTACTGATGATTTTGGTTTGCTTTCTATATAATGTTCTTTTATAAAATAACTTGGGCATGATGCAGGGCATGGAGACACATGCCATTAATCCCAGCACTGGGGGAGACTGAGGCAGGATTATATGAGTTTCAGGCCAGCCTGGGCTACGTAATGAGTTCAAGGCCAGCCTGAACTACATAGCAAGACTGTGTCTCAAAATATATACAAAAAAATGAGAATGATAAATACATGAAATTATTTCATGAATGCAAATCACATTTGCTGAGGTTTTTTGGTATCAGTATCAAAGGAAATGTATTGGTTTCTAGACTACTTCAGGATGACAGCGAATCTGAATAATTCACTGGCTGTGGAAAGGTCAGCTTTATTTCTTCCACAAACACGTAGGAAAGCACATTATTTTCCAGTTATAAGGGACTTGACCAGAGCTTTAGTTATTTCTTTTCACCATCATCAAATGAAGTCAGTACGAATTACTTTTTTTACTATGATGTTATGATCAGAGGAAGTGGAGGAAATGGGTGGAAATGCATGGAAATTGTGGTTAAGCCATTACTCAAAGCTACGGCCAAGGTCACGGATAGAGGACACATGTGAAATTACACGCCTAAGTCCCCGTGTGTTCTTCTTTGTTTGATCAAATGAGGCAGATTATTTCTTACTTTGGGTTATGTCTGCAATTTTGTAGCATGGGAAAAAAAAAACTGCCTTATATTTATATGGTGCTTTTAAAATTCATCTCATCCAGCAGTTCCATAAAAAGCCTATACTTCCATGAACCACACTATGTGTATGGGCTTGTGCATGTGGAGAAGTCACCTTTTTTGTTCTTAAGGAGCTTCATACACAATCTGTCCTAATATAAGACACAAATGAATGAAAGGTGTAATTACTGTTGAAAAGAAGTGGCAGACCCAAGGTCAAAGGTCAAAGGGCAGAAGGTTTTTTTTTTTTACTAAATACCCTCCCAATCTCTCAGGCCTTCTCAGTTCGGATGGAGGCGAGGCCTGTGGAATGTAAACATTTACAGCCAAATGATTTGGTATATTCCTAAACTGATAATCTTTAAATAGGTGTTTACTATTTAATTGAGCTTATAAGAATATGTGATTCCAAGAAAGTGATTCTCATACATCAAGGTGATGGAGCTTGGTTTACAGTCTGAGATGTGAGACTGAGTAGTTCGTGTTGGGCCGATGGAGAACTCTGGGCCTGGCAGGCGTTTCTGCTCATCTCAGAGTTGTGCCCCGGTGACAAGAGAGGAGAGCAGCCAGTCTGAGTCCCTGGTGTCGGCACGAACTGCACAGGGACTAAAGTGTGTGTGGGAACTAGAGCAAGACACGCACAGACCGTGTCTCAGGAGGGCACGTCGCCACCTTTCTCCCCCAGGCACAGAGCTCTTGCATCTAAGCCCCTTTCTCACGATCTCTCACAAGGTGGACCGGGCTTTGCGTGCAGGGCGCCACAGCTGGCTGCGGGTTTTAGGGGCTCTTCCTAAGAAGGCACAGCCCCATTCTACCTCTACCATTAGTCCTCCAAACAGAGTCTTCCCACAGCCTCTGATTTGCGGCTCAGTCACAGGCCAATCAAATTTCCCCAAACTCTGGCGACCTGCGAGCAGCAGAGACCTTCGAGTGATGGCAGACGAGAGCCGCTGGAGTCCTGGCAGAGCCCTCTGGGCAGCGGCCTCCAGTCACAAATGCTGTCCCTCTGCAGACCCGGGCACTTTCTGTTATGCAAACCGGTGGGAGAACCTCCAGGGGAAGCTCCTTGCTCTGTTACAGCTGCTGGTTGTTTCTGTGGAATGTTTGCCCCTGAGCGCCCTGAGACTTTCCCGGGGAAGGCGCTTCTCCTCCAGCACAGCCTGCCTGTGGGTGCTGTGGGCACGTGTCTGTCACAGCACAACGCATCCCAGGTCCTCAGCATGGCTTCTTTGTGTTCTGGGGAAAAATCTTGTTTTACACATTGGGATCCAACACCTGTGAGTCCTTCATTTTCTATACCTCAAACTACATTTCTGTCTGTGGAGTAACAGAAAATGTGATGGTTAAAATCTTTCCTGGGGTTTTAACCACCCGAATATTTGACAGCTTCAAGACCTCTAAGAATTAAGAAGGAAAAATACAGGTAACAGCAAGGGGAAAGACTTGCTGCGTGAAACCCCTGTAGACATTTCCATGTCTGTCTAGAGGCCTGCAAGCCTTTGGCGAACTGCCCCTGTTTTAGTAGCCTGGAGGCCCCTTAGCTGTTTCTCCTTGGGTCTTACCAATGTCCTCAGGCTAAGTCCCCTATGTTCAGAATTCATCAATTCAGAGTCTGCCAATATCCCATGTTTTTTCTCTCTTTCCTTCCTCTTTTATTTAAACCTCTTTCTTTGCTTTTCAGTTTTTGACATTAACACTTTCTAGGCCAAGAAATTCTGTTCGTTGGAAGGACCAGAGAATCAAAACCCAATAAAGAAGAATAACTAAGAACACAAAAATAACACTAATAAAACCTAAAATATTATTGTAGATTTCTGTGTGCTCAACTGCACAAAATTGTTTCTCTTAATTTACTCTTTCTTACCAAATATGCAGCTAACTGACAGGGAATGTGATCAATTTCCTTTTTTGTCTTTATTTTTGTTTCCCTTGTTAGTAAATTTCCTCTATTTTTTCCTAGTATAAATAGATTTTAAGATCTCTTTTACATCGTTTCAAAACTTTCTTATATTGCAAAAATTTATTTGAGAAGGGAAGCAGAGGGCTTCATTTAGAGAACAAAATAAATTTCAGCACTATATACTGTGGATTTACAACTTCAATGGTTACAGTTTTTGTGGCAAGGTTCAGGGCTGTTGTTTTGCGCTACAGTTGCATTTCCAAGTGGAAGAAGTGAAGTCAAACAAACAAATAAAGGAACAAAAAGCAAAACACAGAGGAAACAGAGTCACATGGGATAGACAGGACTCTTGATTATTGCTTCTCTATAATTCCTTTCCAGGAACTGGACCTCTGAATCGACCCTTCTATTTAACGTACATTTTGTTATTTTGTTCACAACATTCGACATATTCATAAGAAACTTGATTTACCTTGCATCATATTCTAGCTCTGTAATTCTGCTTGCTTTTGTGTCCTTTAAAGCTGCTCCCGCATTGACCTGACTGGTCTAGGATGTAGTGACCCTGGGCCTCCCTCGGTTCTCGCCTGAGCCTGTGTACCAGCCAGACTTCTCCTCTCGCCTGGTATTATTACCTTATCGCAGCCATCCCAGCGAGAGCCGCCAGAGCTGTGTGTCAAAATGCAAGTCCGCGCGTGAAAGCCTCTGAGGTGAAGGCCTCGGACTCTCCCAGGGTCGGTCGGCGAAGCACAGCGTGCTCTGTGCTGCTGGGCTGTCCTCGCAGTGCAGGCCACCGGGCCCTCTTCAGATCGGACTCGCCATGGGACTGGCTGATCTCCGATAGGGTTTGGAAATCAGCACTTACATTTCATCAAGGTCACTGGGAAACTTTTCCCTGACCATGATCAGGATTACTCAAGATAGGAAAAAGGAAAAGAAAAAGTCATTACATATCATTGCCTTGCTGATCCTTCTACTATGCGTTCTTGAATGCTTATTCTTATCTTTTTAACTGGCTAATGTAGCCTGTTAGAGGAACAGTCGGAGGAACAATTCTCGGCCTGTAAACTCTCCCTGTCAAGCCTCCTCTTGCCTCCCCCGGTGAACCATCCCCCCCTCAGATCTTTCCAGCACGCTTAAAAACCTACCAGCACAGCGGGCACAGGCTCAGGTTAAAATGACTGTGCTGCTCTGGCGACTGCGGCCAAAGGCTGGGCCTGAACTAGTTTCTGACTCTACCGTGAGGGAGACAACTGCATCTTCTTAGGTTTTTAGTGACGTTCCCTAAGATGACTGTCCGATACAAAGAATTGTGCAGGGCTTTAAAAATAATATGTGTAATAGGGAACATGATGAGAATCTTACCTTTCCTGACCGCTCGAGTCAGTCCGAAACTGAAGAAAATACCACCAAACGCTTTCCGTTCCGCAGAAGCTAACAACACTGATGCCGCTTTCTTCTACCAGGACTAAGGGCTATCAGACACAGGCTTCTTTTCACTTCTCTATTTTTTTTTTCTTTTTTGGGGTACCGGGGATCGAACTCAGGCCCTTGTGCTTCCAAGGTAGGGGCGGTACCACTTGAACTACATCCCCGGCTCTACTTCTCTAATTTTACTTTCCAGACAAGGTACGGAAGAGGTTCAGGAAGGCAGGAGACGGAGGGAGTGCCCGCGGAGGCACGGGCATGTTAGGAAGCGAGGACGGGCTATGCCACCGGAGGGAGAGAGGCTGGGCACTGCTCTGCCAGACGGGTGATGGTGGCACAGGAAGAGAAGGACTCCCCTTCCTGTACTCTGTCGTGGGACGCCGGCGCACGTTTTCTTAGTGTGAATCTGCGTGTACCGTGGGTTCCGTACTGTCCTTTTGCTTTTCTAAACAGAGGCAAGTCTGAACACTAGAGAAAGGGGGTGGAGAAGGGTGTGGCCGCCGTGAGGCCAGCAGTGTGGCCTCTCCCTGCCGTGGAAGGGCGTGTGGTGTCTGCCCTCCGTGTGGCCAGCACCCTGCGGGAAGTAGCCGACTGTCCGCCGTCCCCTAGGATGCAGTGGGGGGAGGTGGTGCTCCCTGGGGTAGACCCCTGGTGGGAGCGAGCCCATCAGCATGGGAGACAGGGCCTCCAGCCTCCTTTTCCAGGGCCTGTGCGGCGCACAATCCCTGCACTGGGCGTGGCGCGCTCACTAGAGAGCCACCCGTGGCAAGCAGGGGCTTTTGTCCATACTGCCCAGAAAAGCAGCAGCAGCCCAGATAACAGCTGCCAGGTGCAGGTAGCCATCTTCGTCATCTTCCTTCTTTTCCTCTTTATTGTCATTATCAGAGTAGATAGTTCCTTGAACAGAGAAGAAAGGGAAGCACTCACAAAGAAGATGCATCATCTCTCTAATTAATGTTGCTAAATCTATAATTATAGCCAACATCAGGAAAGAAAAAACTTTAAGCAGATTCTCATGAGGAATTTTTTCACTGAATTAGATTAACTGGACATAAATAGTCATCACCATACAGAAAACTAAGGAAACTTTCTAGGGCGACACTCAAAACGTTTGCCCTCTAGAGAGGAATGAGCACATCCCAGAAGATGTCAGAAGGCAGTGGTTAAAGAAAAATAAAGCGTTTAATGCTCTTATGTCATCAAGTTGAGCTTCCTTAAAAAATTCAATTTACTTAAATGAAAATAATAAACACCAGAAGGCCACAAAAGTTCACTCAGGACTAGTTCTCTCACAACTATTTCTGGAAGTGCTTTCAGGGATTTGGAAGTACTCAAATCTAATCAAGATGAACAAAGAGGCCTCAGGATAAGAACAGTGAGAAAGAAACTCGTAGCTTGTCCAAGTATCTGAAGGTAAAAGGTGACAACCAGAGCGGAGGGAAGTGTATGTTGATCTTAGAAAAGGGAGAATAAAGACGATTTTTATCAGTTTTTAGTTGGTCTTTTGCATCCAGCAATGGGGGTGAAGGTGAGAGGACTCAAACACCACACTGAATCGGGGGTGTCTGCCTTGGTCTGGGGGCAAACAGACTGCCCCTCCCTAAAGGAGCAGGACTACATCTGGCTCAGCTTGCTCCTGAGTGAGAACAACTCTATGGGTTATACTGCAGATGAAGTGAAAATGCATATAGGCATAATAGGCTCACTGACACAGTAATCCTTGATAAACGTGAATTTCCTCTTTTTCCAAAATAGGTATTATTCCACTGATCCCATTTTGTTATAATTGTGACATCCTTTAAACATATCCTACGGCATCATTCAACCTCTGTTGACCTGCTTTTAAATAATGAGCTCCACCGCCCGATGCTTTGATCTGGGCAAAGATCTACCTTTGATCTAGGTAGACTGTAGAGGCAGCTGTGCTCTGGCCTCAGACAGCCCAGAGCTCCACTCTGAGGAGTCACTGTGCTCTCGAGTTTGGTTAACATGCATCCTGTCTTGATACCCAAAAGCCTAATAATCAATTCTTAGTGAGATGATAACATTAGTTTTCTGGGTGAGAAAGCTGAGCTATGTCCTTAGCAAGTGGTGATTCTCAAAGGGGTGACTTCCTCTGCAGGAATCAGTTCATCTTGGTGCCCACCGCACCTCTGAGGGTTCCCGGGAACCACTTCATGACTGAAGATGAGACAGTTGGGAAAGGCAACTGTTCATGTGCGGTGAAACGGTGGCACCAACGCACAGTGTGACAAGGTCACTGGACGGCAGAGTCGGGCAGATTAGACAGCGGGTGCGGTCCTGTCCTCGAGGTGCAGGATGACGGGGAGCTGCAGGCAGGCATTCAGGGTCTGCAGCCACCTGTCAGCCACCTACCAGCTCAACAGGCACATATGTTAATATCTACCATGCCAAAGAGTTTTTTTTTTTACAGCTTTTTCATGGTTATAATGTAACTTTTTGCCCTTTGAACACAGAACAGACAAGACATTGCAGCATTGCTTTATCTATTTTAATACTTTGTCTTGAGAAGATAATTTTGTTCCTTAAATTGAACATATTATTCCAAAACAAATGTCTATATATCTATAGAGAGATATATCTATGTATCTTTTACAATAAAGTTTGAGTAGTATCAGTGAAAGTGTTCTATCCACTTTTACTGGTATAGAGACTCCATACTGGATTACAGATTAAGTTCCATAAATATTCGCTTGAAATAAACATTGAGTTAACACATTTGGTGTGTTAACCAAATGAATAAGAAAATAATGAATAGAATAATTTCATAAGATGATAATTAAGATGAGCAAAAAGCTATTGTCTTAGTTATGTTTTTCATTGCTGGGACAAAAGGCCCAGCACCCACACTTCAGGGAAGTGAAGGTTTCAGGCAGCTGCCTCCAGTGCATGGCAGAGGGGCTCCACAGAGCAGAAACAGCTCATGGCCAGCAGGCGGAAGGCAGGAGAGCAGCAGCAGGAAGCTGCCTTCTTTCTGTCCCTTTATATTGCATTCAGGCTATACACCTATTGATTGCACTGTCCACACCCGGGGTGGGGCTTCCATTACCCACACCCCTTCTTAATCTCAGGATCACACACAGAGTCCAGCACCACATACCCTAGATCCAGCCACCACCCCAAAGTCTCCCCTATGAGTCCATGGGGGCTCTGAGTGGACATTTAGATACAAGCCATTTTTACAGCTATAAAATTTAATTCACTACAAGCACATCTAAGTCAAAATATTTATAATAAGGTAAGCAATACACAAGAGAAAAATGGTACGCCAATCTTATATTAGTGCTTTTCCTACTGAAGAGTTTTAAATGGCTAAAAATTAAATTTAGCTTTTTACAGTGTCTTTAAATCACCGAAAGGGAAAGCAAACTCACCTCATGAGGACCTCCACAAACAGACAGCTTTCCAGAGAAAGATCAATACTTAGATATTATCAGATCGATTAAACTCTTCTTGTTTTGTGTTTTACAGAGACAGAATCCTTGACTTCCCCCTCTCAGGCCTTGTTGCCTCACCTACGGCATGTTTGCTAGCCTGGAAATTTGGTAGATCCATAAACGCGCCCTCTTGAGGGGTCAAGACGTGCCGCCTGCAGTGGCCCCCGCACAGGAGAGGGACGCAGTGAGCCCAGCGGAGTTCAGCGGCAGTGGCGGCTGATGCGCTGCATAGTTTAAGGACGCAGCCATCTGACAGCTGATTCTTCAGTGACTCCACTTCTACGGACAGAGGTAAAAGAAAATGCTGAGGTTTTCAGTCTGCTTCTGTTTTTTTATGGAGAAAATTTGTACTTTTTTTCAGTCTGCTTCTGTTTTTTATGGAGAAAATTTGTACTTTTTTGGAGCTAGAAAAAGGGAGTGCACTGCAGGAAGAGACTTCACAAGCCCATCTGCAAAACAGGCTTTGCACTCCCTTGTGATGGGAGTCACACTCGTGGGTGTTTTTCACATGAGGACGCCAGAGTGCCTCATTATAGCAGATTTATTAAACCTCCAGGGTCCTCACAATAGAGGCATGGGCAGCTGCTATTTCAACAGGATGAGAAAACTGGGCAAAAAGGAGCCCAAATGACTATATTATAGGACCCCAGATTGGCAGACTTTACTTACTTTCTGCCCTGATTTTATACCTGGGGTCAGACTGGCCGTGAAATATCCTGGTACTTTAAGCATCAATAAGATGTACAAGGAAGAAGAAATACAACGTGCAGGACTTCTCAACATCAGCACTGTTGACGTCCTGCACCAGATCATTCCTCACTGTGGGATGGGGGCAGTAGCTATCCTGTCACTATAAAATCTTTAATGGTCTGAAACCCATCACCTCAACCCTTGGCTGTCAGTATTACCCCCCAGTTTTGAACACAGTACTTGTAGATATTGCTAAATGTCCTGTGGAGGATAACAGGACCACCTTTCATCTACTGAGCACTGCCCTACCTTAGCTAAGCTAAGAGAAGGCCTAAAATCTGGAGTCTACAGTTGGTGCCACTTAGGAAGAAAGTTCAAAGATAAGATGCCAACACAAGTTTGACTTAAGTAAGCACTGTGATAAGAGAGTAGGATGACTCAGAGATCACACATGGCAAATAGTGACACAGTCACCAGGATGGGCGAAGTGATTTCACTTGAGGGATCCATTTTACCACCATGGGAAGAATTGGCAAAGAACAAGTGAGCTACTGATCTCTCAGTGAGCAGACCAGTGTATAGGACAGAATGAGTGTCAGGTCAGAAAGTGGCCTAATTTGTGGCACAGAATGAAACCATCAAGTAGGATGAGGTCTTGCCTGTCACACCCGGACCAAGCCAGATGATGGTTTGTACAGTACGATACGCTCTCCATCAACTGCCTTGGAAGTGGGCAGTTCCTTAGGCTGCTGGACAAAGGCATCAGTAAGGTATGACAGCAAGAGCACAGGAGTGGCCATTGGGGAAGACTTCATTTCCTTCACATACTACAGATCTCTTATCAGATACTAATTTATCCCTTGAGTCTACATTAAATCAAAGCCTAAGCTAAAATTACTGGGAGAAGTAGTAATTTTATGTACTTAAATATCATTTAACAATTTTTAAGTAGCAACAGGAAGAGCATTGCTATCATTGATCTTGTCACCTAGTATGTGAAAGAAAGGCTTCCCATTGGGGATGGCAGTTCTTTTTGTTCTCTGAGATTAATTGAGACTTCTCTCTGAAAAGTGCTAGGATTATCTTTCCTGTAGTGAAGCATGTTCAAACAACTTAGTCTTTCTTTGAGGCATAGAAACCTTATAATAATCTTTTGTTCATTAATCCACCTGTTCATCCATTCATCCAATCAGTCAGTTAAACTAACACAAGGATCTTTTGAGCATTTATTGTTATTAGGTACATGTGTGAATATGGGATGTCCAGATACATGTGAAAGTAATCCATGATCTCCAGTCACTCATAGATTCTTAACAATATACTACTTCATTTTTATAATATAAATACATGCCTTTTGTAAATAGCACATATCAACTTGACCAAAGGAAGTACTGTTTGTCTAGAATGTATGATAGATTTTGTGAAATAGGAACTATTCAAAGGGAATGTGGTAGGGGAAAGTAATGAGGGGAAAGAATAAATATGATTTGAAAAGAAAAACAAAGCACACGTATATAGGGGGTGGGTTGGCGATATGGGTAAAAATGAGAATTAACTCGTGTCATATACTGGTACAAATTCCCCAATGTTGAGTGTGATTGTGAGTTGTATGTAGAATATACCAATAAAGAATTCAATTAAAAAAAAGAATTACTGGTGTGTCACACCTGCCTTGAAAGCACGAGGTCCTGAGTTTGAACCCCAGCAGCATAAAACAAAATGCACACACACACAAATGTATTGGTGGTTCACCAGATGCAGATTCTGCACCAAATGCAGATTCTGAGCCTTAACAGAACCAGTAGGGAATACAGATGTGTGCAGGAATGTCATGGTCAAAAACCACAATGGCTGGGAGCCATGGGTGCTAAGCTTTCACCAGCTGGCAGCAGGAGTTTAGGAGTGCCCTCTTTTTTTTTTTTTTTTTTTTTTTTTTTGCTTTTTGGAGACAGGGTCTCGTTTTGTAGTTCAGGCTGGCCCTGTGCTCACTATGTAGCCCAGGCAAGCCGCCGCGAACTCGGCAATCCTCCTGTCTCTGCCTCCCGAGTGCTGGGATGACAGGCGTGAGCCACCACGTCCGGCATTGTGGTATGAGGTGTTGATTGCTGGTGGGCGTGAGTCTCCACGCCCAGCATTATACGTGGTTACCGGGGATCGAACTCAGGACCTTGCGCTTGCGAGGCAGGCGCCGGAACCACTGAGCTAACCCTCTGGCCCAGGAGTGCCCTCTTTTAAAATGCTAAGAAATGTAGGTTTTCCCAGCAGAGCACTTTTAAAGCAATGGTGTGACTCTCCCAGGTTTGTATCGTAGGAAGGTCACTCCAAAGGCACCATAGAAGATTTATTAGACCTGAGAGAGACTCGCAGTAGAGACACCAAGAGAAACTGAGTAGGCAGCTATGGCAGGAACCCATGTTACGAAGGATGACGGCTTGAACCGAAGCAGCGACAATGTAAAAGAACAACGAAAACTAGTCGGCGACGTTCAGGTAGAGGAGGAATGGGGTAGGTAGCTGCCTTGATCGTGTATAAAGATGTTTGAAACTGAAAAGTCAAGGGCCACTGTTGAGTCTCCCTTTCGGTCAACACGGTCAACTCAGTGACAGTTTGGCCATTGGCATAAGCAGGGACACCTTGGTAGTAGCATTAATAATCACCAAGTGCTTTTCTGGATTTTTTTTTCTTCCTGATCTGCTAAAGTTTTTCTTTTCTTTTTTTCTTTTTTTGAGACAAGGTCTCACTTTGTAGTTCAGGCTACCACTGAGCTCACTCTGTAGCCCAGGCAAGACTTGAACTCAGCAATCCTCTTGCCTTTGCCTCCCTAGTGCTATGATAATTTTACAAATTTTGAGTATTTGTTCTTACTTTACCTCTAATTTTAGCACCACATATATATATTTTGATTTTATTTGCTTTAACTCAACAATTCTGTTTGATTTTGTCCAAACTCAGTGGTCTGTTCCTCTTGACTGTCACTAGAACCAGAGCCACTGACTTCTTCCCAGCTTCATTGACTCAGCGTCAAATGTGCATAAGCTCTATGTAAACAAAGATCGTTATGTTATGAGCTTCAGGAAACTGGATTAACAGAGATCTTTAACCAAAAGAAGTTGTAGATATCTAGTACCAGTTACAAACTTTCCAGATGGCTGAAGAGTCAGGATAGGGCATAAGTGCAAAAACGAATGTTCTCAAGTTTTAAATTTAGCCATTGAAGTCATGAACATTAAATAAAATCACTTGAGAGAGAAATGTATAAACTAAGAGAAAGTCAAAGGCATTCATTAGGAAATAAAACATTTTAGGACCAACAAGAGATAGGAGGAAATGAAAGAGGGAGATGGCATATTTGAAATAGAGTTAGGAAGAGTGTTAGGCACTTATGTCACAATGGGGAAAAATTCTTCAGATGATGACAGTGGCAGCCCCCTTGAGGGAAAATGAAATGCAATAAATTGAACGTGCTGACTACATTTTAAAAGAAGAAAACCAGCTATGTCTCAGAACTATTTTAAATAACAAAGGCAAAAATCATAGGTATGGATTAAAAATAAATGGTAAGACAGCGAAGGGAATATAATAATTATCTAAGGACTTAGGAATAAAGGGAATCAAAGAGTAATTTATTTGGGAAGTAAAATAAATATAGGACCAAAAATGTTTAAATAGCGAAGAGGAAGTATTTTAATATGGTGGAAAGTTCAACGTTCAGCATCTGTGAGGCAGAGTCCCGGGGGAGGAGGAGGGAAGGGGACCACCTTGTTGATGGAGCTGTCAGTCTGGGGGTGAAGGGGAATCTCTCTTCTGTTGAGACATTGGGAAAGAAGACAGAATGGGCACCACTGATATCTAGGCTTGAGAGTCACAGGACAGGGGCTGACGGACTGTGTCCTTACTGCCTTTAGATCCCCGGGGAGCACGCAGCGGAGTAATCTGCTGGGACTGAGAAAATCAGACGGAGATGCGTGGAAGGATTTAGAACAACTAAAGAAAGAATCCCACCTCACTCAGTCACCATAAGAACATAAGAGGCACATTATTTTCATTGTACTGAGGATGAAAGCTAAACTGAAAAATCAGAGTGTCTTGAAGAAAGTCACAAATTCTAAATGGAAGAAACAGATTTTCTTCTAGGAATGTCTTGTTTCATATTCAGCGCTTTTGATTAAATTATGCTAATTTGGATTTAGAATCTACCAGTGTGCCTGGATACAGTGAGGAAAGCATCTCAGACACGGGGTTGAAATGATAGAACAGATAAGGGTGAAGGAAAGGGGTAATCAGACTTTATCAAGTAATGTAGTCAGTGCATTTGAAACGTAGCCATAACACAAAGTAAAAGAACACAAGTCTGCAGGCAGAATTTGGGACTGGGAGATCGCAGTTTTGAAGACGAACTTCCATGGGGCAGAGACCTGGCGCGAGGTCCTGAAGGTCCTTCCTGAAAGCAGTTGTGACCTAGGTTGGACTCTGAGGTCAAGGAACCATGACAGTGGTGAACTGCTGAGATGGAAGCTGAAATGTACCCCGAGTGGGCACAGAAGATGGCGTCATGAGGTGCCTCACTGAGCCCCAGGGACCAGTCCTCACTGGGCCGCACTTAGACATTTGGGTCATTAATCTGTATGCACGGGGCAATGACAGAGTTGGGGAGAGGAGAGAAGAAGGGATTTAAGGCTTTACTTTTGGTTCCTTTTTAAAGAAAAAAACACACACACAGCCTTTACTTTTAATCAATTTTCTATCACCAGTTAATCTTTCATTAATCTCTACAAATTAAGCACTTTTTGCAATTCTGTAATAGGTCGCATCTTAAAGGGAAACATCTTTTCATCACTGAAAAGTGATTTCTAAATCTCTTGATTTGTCTTTGGGTAGTCGTGATTAAAGCGGGGTGCTCGCCTCTGTGGGTAACTGCAAAGCCTTCTCATTCTGCTCCCCAGACCCCGTCCGTACTTACTCTGAAGTATGGAACAGTAGCCTGGCTCGGTCCCTGTGCAAAACAGCACTACGTTATTAACCAGAGCTGCTTCACAAAGTCGGGTACAATCATGACTCAACACACCACCAGTAAGTGGTTTCATTTTAGGAAATTTATATTAAGTAAAATTATTTGGAAAGAATAAAATCTCTAGACTTTTAAATGATAGCCCTTCTTAGTGTTATTAGAGAGCAAAATGATTTCTCTATTGGGTACTAAGAATCTTGAAAGCATTATTTTTTTCTTTAAGGAACTGGAAAAGGATAATGCTAAAATCAATAATAAAAGTCCCTGAGTGGCCTTAAACAGAACTTCTTAGACAGCAGAAGAAGGAGCCCACAAGCCTTGCATGATGCAGCCTACAGACACAGATCTGGTACACACACCCTCACTGGAGTGTGTTTGAAAATTCTCATCATAGTGAATCCCTTCTGAAAGTCAACCCTTGCCAGAAGAACTAATACCAACACTAATAAGGTGAAGTAGGATACCGTAAATCATTTAGCAAATGGAATTTACGATAGGAACAAAGACTTATCTTTTATAATCAGAAACTATATCAATGGCATTTTCCTTAGCAGAGAGAATGTTTTGGATCTCTTATAATTCTGACTCATGCCCTCTGGGATTCTTTGATGTTTTGGATCTGCTTGTTGCTTGTTTCTTTATTTACTCATTTAACTTAGTTTTATTTAGTACATTTTCTAAGGGTGCCATCATGGGCCATTTGTTAATGTTCTTGAAAATGCTGTCTGTTCAGATTTTCTTTGATTCTTTTAGTTCTAATGACTGAGCTGAATGAAAAGAAAGCTAGTCGTTGAACCAATGAAGAGGTAAAGTCTAGGACACAACAGTTTTCTTCTTATATCACTGGAGAAGACACTGTAAGAGTTCATGGAGATGAATATGTGAAAGAAAAAATTAGTTTTGAGTTTGCTAGTGTGTGAATATCAGATACCCACACAGGTCCGGGTGTGGTCTGTTGGGAGGTGACCAGCCCCTGGGGAGGCACGAAAGACAGAGAAGTCCGTCCATCACTGTGGGTTGTTCTCGCAAGGCATTGTGGCTCCCTGTTCTCTCTCACTCTCTTTATCTTTTGTTTCTTCTTTTCACTAGGTAAGAGGTTTGCACCTAACACTCACTCCCTGTCATTGCCATTCAGCATCTTTACCAGAGGACCAAAGAAGTGAGGCCCACCATTCATGGGCTGTAGCCTTCAAACAAATGAACTGAATAAACCTTCTCTTTTATAAATTAGTTATCTTAGATGCTTACTTCCAATTACCTAAGGATATTTTACATGGGGCAGGGATATTAACCCAGTGCTGTTATTGCCTGCATTGGGAGCACAAAGTCATGAATCTGATCACTGGTTCCTCAAAAAAAATTTTGTTGGGTGTGGTGTCATACAAATGTAATCCCAGCACTTGGGAGACTGAGGCAGGAGGACTGCTGGGAGTTCAAGACTAGCTTAGACTACATAGTAATTTGAAGGCCAGTCTGAACTACACAGTGGGAGTCTGTTTCAAAAACAAAAACAAACAAACAAATAAAGAAACACCTAAAAAATTACTTGTCCCAGGTCAAATAGAGGTGGAATTAGTGCAAGGCCAATTATTTTGACTGACATAAAGACATGCCAATAAATAAAATACATTCATAGTTTTGGTCTGTCTATATGCATCACAAGGGTTTCTTTATGGAAAAATAAAGGATTAGTTAACCTGTTGATATGGCTTGTGGCTTGTGCTTAGATATCTCCACAAGGACTCATATGAATGAGGTGCAACTATCCAACAGGTGTTTGAATCTAGAGTTTATGATATTGGCATGCAGGGTATGTGTTAACTAAACCACTACCTGTGACTCCTTCGCCAGCCCCCTAGTCCCAGCAGTCTGAAGAAGAAAAAAGCAGCAGAAAGATGCTGTTGAAGTTCCGTGTTGTTTCTTGTATCTTCTGAAGCCATGAACTGTTTCCCTTTGGCCGCTCTATCTTGTAGTCAGGCAATTCTAGACTGAAATTTCTCAGAATCATATGCCAAATAAACCTTTTCCCCTTATCCTTAGATGCCGAGTATTTTGTCTCCTCAATGAGAGAAAAGTAATTAACACATGCAACTGCAAAAATTAAAAGTTTTACTAAAGTGGGGTGAATAGATAAAGCCTATGACTTCTAAGTGAAACTGCACAGGAGTAGCATAATGGTGATCCAGGAGGTCTAAAATATCAATATTTCACTTTGCAATTTTCTTTTTAATTTTTTCATCCCTATCCTGTACTTTTATTCTTGTAGTTTTCTCCTAGGCTTAAGAAAATGCCACACTTTTCAGATTTTCATTTAAATTTCAGGTCAGAAAAAAAAAAACAAAGAAATAAGAAGGAAGGGTAACACTTAATGCTTGGAAGGTGAAATATTTAAGGAAATCTCTGGGAGGCTTCTACTTGAGTCCCATTCATTCTATAATAATAGAAAGACAAACCAGACAGATGTTTTTCTGATCACTCTGTCCTCACTTAAAACAAAGCAAAAATCCATCCATCCATCCAGCAAGCAAGCAAGCAACCAAACCAACAAACAAGAAACTCCTCAGCTCTTCCTGCTAAGGGGAATGTGGAAATGGACGTTGAATAGGCATCTAGAGTATTTTTGGCAAATGGCTCATATATGCTAATGTTTTATGAAGATGCCTTATATCTGTGGTAGGATTAAGAGAGTAGGAGTCAAACCATGGTAATAAGAAAGATGACGAAATGAATTTTGGGTCATTCTGGTCTGGACACCACTGTCAGCAATATTTCTCTCCATAAAGACTTGTGGTCATTCACTCTGCACTGGCTGCCCTTGAGAAGCCGGAGCCAACATGCCTTCCGTATATTTTACTTTTCTGCCAGAATTCTTTTGTCACAATGATTATCTGCAAAACTTATTTTCTCATTTTCTTAACCTGGTGAATTCAATAAGAAGTTCCTTTCTGAAGATATCTTGTATTTTTCCTGTTTTTTTTTAATTGCATATATTCCTTCTGTATTTTCTGCAATGAAATTAGTGATGTGGAACGTTTAGTTTCTACTGAACTGCATTAATGAGGAGATATTTTAAGAAACAGCTTTTTCTGAAGTCCCTGAAAACACATTAAGCAGTTGATACAGGTCAAGGGAACTGACCTTGGTCATGTGACGTGACATCTGGAGAGAGCACAGGGCTTCGATTTTTGCAGGCACAAGTTTGAAATTAACATCCAGATATTTCCACTACTGTACTGTTGCCTGGGCCAACATCTTTAACCAGTGTCTCAGAGGGCAAAGGATTAGAAAGTAAGTTCATTCTCTGAGGGTTGCTCTGGATATTAGTAACAGTGATGCATGTGCGTATGTGGTGACCCTGCTGCATAGTCTCAAGACCTGTATGCCCTACAGTGGTACATTGTATCAGTAAATAATAAAAAGAAGTAGGTTACAAAAATAGGTGTTCTATCTCTTTTAATAAAACCTCAAGCTTTACTTTAAACACTTGGATGCTTCCACAACCAGTTCTGCTGAAGCCTTTTAACATTTTTAGGCTTCAGCATTTTCACTGTGCATAGAAATGAAATGACTTGCTTTTTGTCATTAAAAAAATATGATATAAGAAATCAACAGAAACAAGGAATGGCAAATCCATTGTCACTGCAGGTCTGAATGGAAGAGGATGTTTATCAGAATGACATAAATATGACCATAGTGTAGTATGGTAGACACAGTAGAGAGTCTTTAACATCCCTCTCCCCCCAAAAATAAAAACTCAAAGCAATTAAACAGCATTACAGAGTCTCAATACTCATCTTTAAGCAGTGGATAGATAACTCGGAAACTCAGTGAATAAACAGTATGCTTGAATAATGCATAAGCAGATGGACCTAACAGACAAATACAAAACATCTCAGCCACTTCCAGAACACACAATCTTTTCAAGAGCATGTGCAATGTATCTCTGAGCTACATCAAATACTGAGTCATAGAATAAGTCATACAGTTAGTAAGGTTAAAAGCATATCAAGTATCTTTTCCAGATGCAACTTTGTGAAAGGTGAAATCAGTAACATGAATAGGGAAAGGGATGCAGCTCAGTGCTGGTCTAAAAATGCATGAATCCCAAGTTCAGTCTTCAGCACTGCAAACAAAGCAAAAGCAAAAGAACAGCACTGTATACACACACGCATGCACGCGCACACACAGACACACACACCATGCAGATGCACATAGCAATAAATCTGGGAGATCCACAGATAGGTGGAAATTTAAAACACAGGCCCCTAAACAATCAAAGTGTCAAACAAGAAGATGTAAATGAGTTCTAAAATGTATGATAGATATTGGGAAACAGAAAGTGTCTAAAGTGAAAAGAGGGGCAAAGGTAAATAAAGAAGGGAAATAAAATATTTGATAGTGAAGAAAGAAAGCAAAGTTCATATATATAGGGAGTGGGGGTTGTAGGGTGGGGAGGGGAACGGGAAAAGTGAGAATTAAATCGTGTCATATACTCAAATTCTCAATGTTGAGTGCGATCATGATTTATATATAAAATGTACCAATAAAATCAATTAAAACACCTTAAGAAAAGGAAGTACCATACCAACACAAAGTGAAATTTGTAGACATACATGTATGAGTGTAAGAAAAAAATTCAAAACATAAATATAAAACTGAAGGAACTAGGAGAAAGAATAGACTAAGCACAAAATTAGTAGAAGAGGGAAAGAGTAAAGATGAAAAAAAAATTGAAAGAAAACTCAGCAATCCTCCTGCCTCTGCCTCCTAAGTCCTGGGGTAACAGGTGTGAGACACCAGGCCTGGGACTGTACTATGTGGTACTGATTGCTGGTAGGCGTCAGTCACCACACCTGGTATTGTTGAGTATGATTACTGGGGATCGAACTGTGCTTGAGAGGCAGGCGCTGAAACAACTGAGCTAAATCTTCAGCCCAAGAGATGCTATTTTTAAAAGGAAAAGCACTAGTGGAGAAGAAGTGTTCAGGCATGCTATCATTTCCTCAGACATTTTAGCTTCTATTTTGTCCTTTTTTTTTTTTTTCTTTTTGAGACAAGATGTTGCTTTGTAGTTCAGGCTGGCCCTGAGTTCACTATGTAGCTCAGGCAAGCTTAGAACTCAGCAATCCTCCTGTCTCTGCCTCCCAAGTGCTGGGATTATAGTCGTGAGCCACCATGCCCTGCACTGTGGTATGTGGTACTGATTGCTGGTGGGCATGAGTCTCCATGCCCAGCATTGTATGTGGCTACCAGGGATCGAACTCAGGACCTCGTGCTTGTGAGGCAGGCGCCGGAATCACTGAGCTAAATCTCTGGCCCTATTTCGTCCATTATTTTAAGAGCGCCTATTTTGGGTACTCCTCTGTCTTTGTATATAGTAGGTCAAAAATTTGATGTGTTAAGACACTACCACAATCAAGGAGCCCCACTCATATGGTGCAATCCCAGATAAAGTCCTTTATCATGTATTATGATGATCAGTTGACTGGAAAACAATCATTTCTTTTGATTTGAAGGGATGTCTCATTTAGAAGATGAGCTTTCTAATACTTGTATAACCTTTTTTCACTGCCTGCAATGTATGTCACAATGCATGAGAATGAACGAATATACTTGTTTTCCCATTCTGATTATGACGATATTTGGAGATGTCATCCATCTGCACAAGAGGAAAGTTACACAAATGGGACCCAGTGACAGCAGAGTTGTGGTGAAGCCAAAGTTTTCATAGCTAGTAACTACACCCTTCTGCCTTTTTGACAGTTTAGATTATCTTTTCTATTAAATATCAATTTTTGAAAATTGAATACTTCTTGCAAGAAGAGGTTACCTACTTCTTTAAAAATAAAGTTTTCTTCTTTACATTTTGGTTGAATTATGCCAAAGACCCACAAAACCACTACATGTAGGTAGATTTATTTATTGACTGAATTTAGAAAATGGAGTAAGATGACTTAGCTATAGACTCAACTAAAACTATTTTAGATGTGTGTTATTAAGAACTTAAAAAATTTAAACTAAATCAGTAGAAATATCTTTTCCCAGAAATAACATTTGTAGAAGGGTGACATTTTGGCACAAGCAAGATGTCACCTTCAGAGCACCTGCATGAAAAGAATGTGATAAAAATGAAAATGAGGGGAAAAAAAGGCAGGTGTTGAGAAAACATTTCGGTGGAACCTTGTGTCTTTGTTTCATGAAAGAAAGTGCTGCTCACTACACCAGCAAAGCACTTATAATTAGATGCCTGTTAGTCTTCAATATTTACTAATCTGTGAAGGATTCCAAATTGCATTTAGCTATAAATAAACTGATTCTTCTCAGGCTGTGAATCCTTTCAACGGACTCAGGCCGGAGGAAGTTTACTCTTTATTGTACCTAATATCTAAAGCAGCGGACAAGAGTTCACTACATTTTTAGTCTCTAATTGTTTCTAGTTTTGTCTCCTCCAACATCCTCAGAAAACCCATAACTGCGTATTGATGTCCAGAGTGTGATGATTTAACTGGTTCCCCATGTGCACAAAAAGCAGGAGGTAAAGCTCCATATTGTGCACAAGAAAAGCAATTTGCACCATATTTGAGGCAACCCTACTTCCCTGGTGAAGGAGATTCTCAGAAAGGAATCAACATTTGACAGTTCAGAGGCTACAGACCCATCGAAAGCCGGTATGTTGTTAACAGTTGAGATGTGCTGGTGTTACTCCATTTTCCGAGTCTAACCGGGTTAACTGGCGTGTGAGACAGTGGGGCCTTCCTGTGATAGAAGAATGTCTACTGATTCTCCCAGCCTGACTGCTGAGTTTTAAGGGGCTCTAAAGTTGCTCACAGGAAATGAGAGCATTCAGTGAACCTTGATATGGGAGCTAACAAAGAGGGTAACAGAATGAAGGCAAGAAAATTTCCACCTACATTGTTCTAATTGTCAGATTCCCCTATGAAAAGAAAATTGGAGATGTGGGGTAAATGCTTTATGCAACATATTGTCTGTTCTCTCTTGTTTTCTTTTCTTACTTTTTTTTTTTTTTTTTAAACAGGGTCTCCCTTTGTAGTTCAGGCTGGCCCTGAGCTCACTATGGAGCCCAGGCAAGCCTGGAACTCAGCAATCCTCCTGCCTCTGCATCCCGAGTGCTGGGATCACAGGCGTGAGCCACCACGCCCAGCACTGTGGTATGTGGTGTTGATTGCTGGGGGGCATGAGTCTCCACGCCCAGCATTGTATGTGGTCACCGGGATTGAACTCAGGATTTATGCTTGTGAGGCAGGCACCGGAACCACTGAGCTATATCTCCGGCCCATCCTTTCTTAATTTCTACAATTAATTAATGTAGTAATTTAATTTTATTTTATTTAAAAGGTATAATGGTTTGTGTTTAGGTGTTCCCCCAACACTTCATGTAGATGAGGTGAGAGTGACTTTTTCACAGGTAGTTGAATCTGGAATGCGTGAAGCTTGAGTGAAGGGTCTGTGCTTACTAAACTACTATACACGAGTGATTACTGTGACATAGCCCTAATCCCCACAGTCTAAATAAAATAAAAAAGACAGAAAGATGCTGCAAATTGGCTTGATGTTTTTGATGTCTTTGAGGGCCTTGAACTGCCTTTCTTGTCACCTTTGCTGCCCCATACTGTTTTTCTTTTGTGATACCTATTTGCCATCCCAGCCATGGAGCCAGCCAATTATGGACTGAACCTACATGAACTGTAAGCCAAAGAAACACCTTCCCTTTTAAACTGCAAAAAAGGGCTATTTTGTCTCAGTAACAAGAGAAAACTAACTAGGATCAGGGGTGATCTCAGTTTATAAAACAAGAAAAAAAATCTTAGAAAAGAAGGACAGTATAATTCTGCAGAAAAATTTTAAAACTTAAGACAGATCAGGTTTTCCTTTATTTTTTTAAACTCTCACTGACATGTTCTTAAACAACGTGTCCCCTCTCACGTGTCTCCTACAATATTTGATGTTGAGTGTGACCCATTGTGACCTGTAATAACCGTGACAAGTTACTTAAAAAATAAATACTTCATGAATTATGTGAAATCACCTCAGGGAATGGATGGAGATACAATTCAGGAAAAACAGGAGAAATCACTGGAAACATTGCGAACGGTGCTAGAAATATCTCTGTGTGAGGTCTTGAGCTGTATGATCAGTTGTGAAAAGGTATTTGCAGTCTGCCAGGAGTTCAGGTGACTGAAGGAAAGGGTGACCCAGTGCAGGTGAAAAATGCTAGGATGAAATCTTTATAGAAACACTGTCTCTGCTTTGTTCTGATGTAGTTAACCCACCCATTTCCAAGACCTTCCCACATAAGTGTACTGAGAGTGTAAGCAAATTTGTACTCATGTGTTTAGTTTTTGAGAAATGTTTAATTATTAATGCACTGAAGTTTGTGTTTAGTTCTTTCAAGCTCTGTATCTTACTACTTTTGTTATATTTTTAAACTTCCAGTGTAGTCAATTTATTGATTGAGATCCAAACATGTTTTTGGTTTCTATGTTTTCCTTCATGCTCATCTTTCAGCTAATATGCTCTGTCTCACCACGGCTGTAAAGACATCCCTTTTCTGCAGTCTCTTTTCACAACCAGGGAAATCTCTCTCTCTTTTCTTCATAAACTCTCTGATGCTATTCATATTTTATTTTATCTCAGACTTGGCTCTTCTATCTCACTTCCTTGACTCTAGAAAATTTTCTTTCGGTCCCATCCTTCTGTGAAACTCTACGTTATCATCTTAGTTATAACTCTAGTGTTAACAGAAATTACTGTAAGATAAAAGAATAGAGACCGGGGATTTAGCTCAAGTGGTACCGCACCTAACTTGGATGCACAAGGGCCTGAGTTCGATCCCTGGTACCACCCCCCCCCCAAAAAAAAAGAAAAAAAAAAGAATAGAGATTTTCCAAGATTCTATTTTCATTTAATTTTGTTTATACTAAACCCCCAGAATTAGATAATGATAATATATAATGAGTGTTTGAGTGGGAATGATGAAATAAGTGGTTTAAATAGAGGTAATTCTTTAGTAATTTCTTATTATATTCATTTTACATTAAATAGAGAGAAATTATGTCTTGATTATATCATGTACAGGTACAAATTCTCAACGTTGAATGTGATTGTGATGTGTATCTAAAATGTACCAAGAAATGATTGTTTTATGCAAAAGAGACAGAAATTATGAGATTTGTGGGCAGGTTGCTCACGCACAATGAGTTCAGAATGTAACAAACTATTTTAAGTCCTGTCAACAATTCAAGATGTATATTATCAAATCAGTTTACATGTAAAAAAATTGAAGTTCACAGAGACCAAATTGCTCAAGGACATAGCTAATAAGTACAGCTAATTATTCCAGAGCTTGTCCTCAAATCCTTGGTCATCAAGTTTAACCAATGAGATTCTTCAACAGCATAAGAAAGCTACTGAAGAAAAGCTATCTTTCTATGTCATTTGTTGGTTGAATGATAGACTATTGCACGTGGTAGCTTTCTCTGAATCCCTTTTTAAGCACTGATCTAAAAGCTAGTCTGCAGCAACGAAGAAATATCTTTGAGCACAAACAGTTGTTGAACTCTTAGCTGTCACATCTGAATTTTAAATAAAATGAAGGGAAAAGGTAAAAAACATACTGAGCCTTTTCTTCTGAGTAGAATTTTACTGGAAGGTCCACTCAATATTCTTCTTAGTGAGATCACTGGCTAAGCGTGTGGCCACTCCAATCTAAGAAGCAGGGTAGAATGGGCAGTTTTCCATTATCTATGTTAACATCTCAATATCTTAGGGTCATTTTCACTGGGGAAAAGGTAAATTGTTTACTTGATCATCGACATTGTGATTCTACCAATTATTTATATAGAAGCTTAAGTGTTCAATTGTTATTGTCGGGCTATAAAAGTATTTGACTCAGCACCCGAAAAGAATCCCCAGCCCACGGCTGAGTGACTATTCTTCCTTTTCTATTTACTTCTCCTGTATGTCTTCTTTTAGTTATCTTCAAATATGCATAGAAGAAGATGGCATTTCTATTTTGCCATAATTTTCTTTTTGGCTCACATAAGTTATGAATACTTTAGCATCATCAAGTAAATCAAGATATTAGGAAGGTATGAAAAATACTTTAATCACAGGACAAAAGATTAAAAGAAATCAACGAAGAAGATTATATGCATAAATAATAACCACAAAACAGGAAACATTTATATTTAGGTGTTCAGATCACTAAGAACTGGGGAAATACTTCATAATCCGTTAATTACCTTACCTGTTTAACAGAGGATTAACAAAGGGCAGCCACATGACCATTACTAATTATTTTAGAGAAAATTTATTCTGACTTGGAAGACGGAAAGAGAAGAAGTTATTTTCAAAGTAAATGTTATACTAATAGTTCAGAGAACAGGAAATTTGAAGGTACTGGTGTCCTTTGATTGAACTAATATCATTCATCTCTTCACTTTGTTTTGAAGAAAACTGGAAACTGGGTAAAAGAAAGAAAAAAAAATGAAAAAATGAGAAAAAAACTGGAACCATGTAGACATTTGGTCTTTAGCAGCCAGCTAGAGTGATTTTTTTTGTGTAAATTTTAAAATGGCTTTAATTAAGCTGGTGGTGTGCTGCTCTTTAGGCCTCGCTAATTACCTAATAAGGCCTCCATCATTTCTAATTGTCTTGAACAAGGACGATTATTTCAGAAACAAAACAGTTGCTGCTAAAGGGAAATTCGGTGATTCTTAAAAATAGCACCAATTGGACACTGTAAACAAATTTATGTAAGTGACTTGTGTGGAATAACTCTCTAATCTGAAGTAAATTTGGTCAAAGAATAAACAGAACAGATGTCCCGTTGACTGGGCTTTAATGAGGAAGGGGGCACCGAAAATACCCTTCTGTTAGCGGCTGAGCAAATTAGAATTAACTAAAGTGTACACTTTATGTCTATCAGGCAAAACTTCAGCTGCCACCTAGAATTTTTAAAGTTTTAATCGGTATTAGCAGTTGTAAAAATGGGGCCCCACCAGTGATGCAGGAATGAAACCATGGAGTCTGGATGCTTGCCCTGTGTCTGTGTTACGTGTGTGTTCTGTACTGAATAGCAAAACAAACAAATGAAAACCCGGAAATGAAATAGGACGCTGAAATGTTTAAAAAAATATTTCTGATAATGACTCATAACTTTTTTTGTGATTTTTTACTCAGGCAACTTTTTCACATAATAGAGTCATTAAAGGGCATAAATGATATATAATATTTGAGTGTGGCTAGGTTAGGTACAATTTTTATTGATCAAACAATGTAAAAGTTTTCATACTGTTAAGATTAAAAGAGAGTAGCATGTTCCTGTTGGAAATCTGCAAAGACTGTATCAGCGAATTATTTTTACTGTGGGGAAGAACACCATGCCAGGCAGTCGGGCACAGACTGTGGGCATCATTTGCGCTTCAGAGTGAAGATGGGGGCTGCTCATGAAAGTCGTTCTCACTGTCCTGGGCTCCTGTCTTTTCTACCCTCTGCAGCACTGGTTTGAGGCAATAATTCTTTGACTTTACAGAGCCATTCTGTGGGCTCTTGGGCCTATCGTTATACCATCGGTAATCTCAGTCCAGGCACTGTTTTTACACTGTAGTCTAGGCTCTATTTTTCTATACTCCTAATGTTCTTGGAGCATTATCTTAAGCCATCTTTATTCATAGTCATGCTAATAGGAGGAGAAGCTGATTTTAACAAAGTGGAGTGAGGAAACATCAATATTCTTGCCATCAGGTAAATGCAAATCAAGACTACATGAGATATAATTTTACTCCACTTAGAATGGTTATTATAAAAAAAAATCACAACATGCCAAATGACACAAGATCAGTCTGATGGTTGATAGGTTGTGTCAACTTGAGCAAGTAATACCCAAGTCAGTTGGCTCAGCATAGTTCAGAGCTGTAGGAAGGAGGGTCATTGGCAGAATGGTATAAAAAGGAAATAAAGAGGGAAGAATTGCTTCTGTTTTCTTTGATGGAGCTCCAGGCTTCATTACACTCTGGACATCAGCTCTTGGCTTCCAGCACAGATTCTTCAGCCTCCAGCACAGACTCTTCAACCTTCCAGTGAGACCTTTTAGTCTGTCATGGCAGACTCTTTGCCCTCCTGATATAGACTTGATCAGAACAAGATTATATAAATGGATTTAATCAGGACATGCTGTATATCTGTATTGCAATATCCTACCAAGCCCCATTTGTATTTAATTAACACATGGGAGGCAAAAATAAAATTAAAAAGGGAAAATAGTCTACATATCAAACACAAAATCAGAAATATGTACCATTTAAAATATGTTCTGAGCCGGGGATTTAGCTCATGTGGTACTATATCTACTTTGGAAGCACAAGGGCCTGAAAAAATTGTTTTAATATGTTCTGTGATTGTATAAACATCTTATATGTCTAATAACTAGTCCTTATATTAATTAATCCATCTAAACTATTACTGTTAAGATGAGCTAAGCGATCACATATGAACTTCAAACAGTATTTATCTTTTAAATCCTACAAGAAAATACTTTATGTTTCCTAGAACTTTGTTGTAATTGCAAAAAAGGAATCTGTCTCAGGTGATTAAAGATAATTTTAACATTTCTACAATCAAAAACCCTAGTGATAGAACTAATTCGACTATTTCTGGGTCAAAATTCTCAAACGCCAAGAACCTATTCCTTGTTCAATTTGTTTTCTGTGGCTTTGAATTCTTTCTCACACAGACTTTTACATACGGGCAAATGTGGCCCTACGCAGGAGCCTATCGAACCAGGCTGGCAATCCTGGCATGCTGACAGTGTCTTTGGGAAACAGTATTTTCTAAATAGTGTCTATGAAACTTCAAAGTTTCCATCTTACTCCTAGGTTACGTTACACTTTTGTTCCCTAATCAATCTATGAAACTATAGAATGGTGTTGCAAACTGATCTTAGCTACTAGATTTCTTTTGTCAAGTATCCGTAGCAGCCTCTTACAGGAAGAGGTAGGGGACGGTGATAGGTTTCAGCCAACTCCTCTGTACAAAGTATCAGTGAAAATGAGTCTAGAAACAGGATCCTGGCACAAAAACAAGTAGGCACGAAGCCTCAGACAGACATTCTATGGCTTCAAGGAAGCCTAGCTTTGTTAGGACAGCAAGTCTGAGTTAATCAGGTGGGAAGATTTAGGGCATATACTTGTGTAAGTAAAGCCAGCGGTAATCTTCTGAGATAGGCAAATGACATAGAACCATTTAAGAAGCTGAGTAGCACTGCAAAAGGACCCAGACTTCTCTCTTTGATTTTTATGTCCTCCTCATTGAAGAGAAAAAGTAGGATTAAAATAGTTCTACACAAACCCATGCACCTTAAAAACTATTAATTTAGTAGTTAAAAACTCTTTTCTAAAATCCATTATGTTCATTAACAAGCTAATAATTTCAACTGTAAAAATCCAATCTTAGTGTGTAATTATGCTAATTTTAAAACTTCTAATGGTGATTGAAGATAAAGGTATTTAAAATACTACCAGGAGCTGCCTTGTGTGTATGCCAGGCTATAAATTTTCATTTTTGCATTCTATACTAATTGCACCTATACCCATACATAACCAGTATTGCATTTCAATACAGGAATATTTAAATTTTGTGATTTTGTATTTAAACAACGTCTCATTTAAAAAGAATCTAACATGATCTTCTATATTTTAATTTTGGAAAACCAAGAATATGAGTTTAGTGTATATAGTCTACACCATGTTTTTTTTTAATTTAGATTTTAAAATCTATGGCAATTTTGTCATTTTCCTTTATTTTAGAGAGCTTAGCTTTGGTACAAACAAGCTACTTGTCACTTAATTGCTTGATTGTCATGTCTTCTTGGGCAAATTTATATTTCTTTCTTTAGTTTGAGACCATGTATACAATTAAAATTACTTATTTCAATACAGTTGATTCACATGTTTACCTTCCACAAGCAGATTTAATTTGCTCATATGAAGCACTCAAAAATATGTTTTAACATGAATTTTGTATACTACCATAAAGTTCTAAAAATAATAGCTTATTTTCAATCAACTATTCTTGAAACCTACTAATGTTATTTTTTCCTCCATAAATGTGCAGTACATTTCATGAATTTACTAAATTTACAAATTTTTGGATGGAAGAGATTTTGCCCTAATAAACAAAAATGCCCCAAGCACCAAACTAGTGCCATCAATGAATGGTCATTTTCATTATAATATATGCCAATAATTATTTGCAGGTTAGGATTATTTAAAAGAACTAGTCACCATACTCACTAGACTTTTGAAAACTTGTTTTAAATTGATGAGGGAGTAAGTCAATTTTAGTAGCTTACATGCTCTGCTTTCAACAAGCAAAGCCCTTCTTATCCAAAAGCAGGAATATATTAAAGTTTTGTTTTTGAAATGTGATTTCCAATGGATTAGAGAAAATGTATAAGTAGGAATTATTCCTTAAGATATTCAAACTACATTTATTTCCTTTACCATTGTTGTTGGCCTTGAAAGTTTGAGCTTCTTCTAGAAAAGAAGGCCAAATCAGTGATCAACTTCAGCTGGTTTTACATGATTAATGGTTTAACAATACCTCAAACATACAATATACTTGATTTCCTCTCCAAGCTTTTCACTTTAATTATGTACAGTGTCTCAGTCATCAGAGTTGACCATCTTCACCCAGGACCTGTCCAGCCCTCATAGCCAGCCCAGGGATCCTCTTCTTTGGCTTGACTTTTTGGTATTTGGGAGTGTGGGGGTTGTGGGGCGGAGAGAGAATGGGAATAAATGAGGATTAAATTGTGTCATATACTGCTACAAATTCCCAATATTGAGTGTGATCATGATGTATATATAGAATGTACCAATAAAGATAAAAATAAGCTAAAAACAACCCAAAAACAAACGTGCTGTCAGTGGTGAGTAAAACAGCCACCAAATACATATATTTGTACAGTGGTAGCTTGGTTCCTGAACTTTATCCTTCCATCATTCTGCCTGCAAAGTGAATTGGATGAGAATTGAATCAAATTTTCTCATAAAGTCCACATTGGAGCTAACCATTGAAATGGATTCCTTACCTGTTCCATTCACTCTGCGGCCAGAATCATGAGAAGAATTAAGTTTGTGAACTGAGGTACAACTATAATTCTAAATTATCTTTGATCAAAAATAATATTTTATCTTGCTCTTTATGTTATTTTTATTTTGAGTTTCTCATATAAGACAAGCCATGGGACATTTAACCTTCCATGTCTGGTTTATTTCACTTAGCATTATGGTCTCAAGGTGCATTTGTTTTTCTACAAATGACTCAAATCAGTGACGAAAGACAGGGAAGTTGATGTTGTGGAGATGAGAAGGGATTGTGGGGAAGGCAGGAGCCCAGAGGAGCAGAAAGGGAAGAGGGAGTAAAATGATTACTAAGATGTCTGTATTTATGTACCTGTTCACCACTAAGGAAGTAATCATTATTTACTGCAGGTATATTCTAAAATTTAAAAATTAATTTTAAATTGAGAAAAAGAAATCATCTCTTTCAAATAAATAAGAAACTAGAATTTAAAAATATTTGCTTTGTCCTATTTTGAGACATGGTCCCACTGTGTGGCCCAGAGTGGCCTTGATCTCAGTGTGTGGCCCAGAACTGCCTCAAGCTTACCATTTTTGGTCTTCAGATATGTACTTCTGATCAAAATGGAACATGTGATCTTATACTACATTGGGTGAATACGTTTTTGTCTCCTATATTTATTTTGATAAATAAAATTTGCTCTGTAGTTCCTATTGCTCTGGAATTCACTATGTAGCCTAGGCTGGTCTTGAACTCATGGCAGGCCTCCTGCCTCAGGCTCACTTTTGAGCACAAGAAAACAGATCAGTGATGGAATCTCCCAGAAGTATTCACCAAGGCAGTGGGGCCAGTGAATTATTTCTGTTGCTGTTGCTACTAAGGTAACTGGTAAGCCGCAAATGTTTTGGGATATCTGGAACACTGGAATTATAGATTACCTTTCCATCAGGCACTTGGATTTGGCAAAAGTTTCTCCAGAAAAGCACGTGGTTAAAAGCACTGTGGAAGGCTAGACACACGGGCACAGAAATCACTGTAAAAGTGCTTGCAAAAGTGGAAGAAATTTATGATATCTCCAAATGAAGATTTCACCAATTTTTCAAATATTGTTAGGAAAACTCTCCCCAAATCAAGCATGATATGTAGTTGATATTTTCACTGTATCTAAGAAATAGATACTTTGATGAATAGAGACAGATGCAACTGAATGTGCAAACTTTCAAGATTGAATATGAATGGGAAGCTAAATTCTTTCCTCTTTCAGCACAAGGCATTTAAAGGCACTCTTGGGTGATCATGCACAGTTGCTGAGACTGGTCAGTGAAAAGTAGGATGAGGGCAAATAAAACTGAGGTTGGAACAGTGAGTGCTATTTTTGAAATTATTTCATAATAAGAAGGAAAAACCTCCAAAATAATAAGATGAAATTACTTACATGTGAATGCTGTAGTAGAGGTAAAAATAAAAATTCCCTAGAATTAATAAATAAAATTCATTTAAAAATAATTTTTAGACTATACAGGAATTGATATTGAACAAATACAAATAAACATATAATGATATACCTGTATCAAAAATCAAAGTGCAGAAATTCTTATTGAAACTCCATTAAAAATAATTTTGTTGTATTCTAAAATGTAAATCTTTAATCCACTTAACAAATATCTTATTTTCCAAATATGTAAAACTTTTGATGTTAAAATACAATCTTTTTAAGCACTCTATTTTACTTACTTTTTAAGTACAACACTGTAGAATAGTACACATGTGATTTTACTGAATTTCCCTTTTTCTTATGAAAAATGACTCAAGAAATGTATATTTGAAGTTTATTTTGAACATATAAAAGCTAGTATAATTCTTAGATTAACTACCAAGGCACTATGGTCAGAACAGCCTTTCTAATTCCTGTATTTGGTCAGGAGCATTGCTTTTCCATACTTTAAAACATGAAGTCCACCATCTTGGCTTGGCTTTCATGGGTTGTTCTATAACGACCCATGAATTTCACGTCTTGGTTTGTTAACATTTCCTCCTATTGCTACAACCCTGGTGAACTTCTCAAATTCTATGAATATATCACTCTTTCATAAATTTATGTTTATTCATATTATTCTTATTGCGTAGAAGCCACTGGTCTCCTTTCTCTTTCTCCTTCATCCTTTCTCTCCATTTCTATCTAAAAGCAAGGTTTCTCCAAATCTGCTCCAAAGGTAATACACCTGGAAATTTGATAGAAATGCAGATTTTCACAGCCTATCTCCATTTCCTAAAACTAAAACAACACCACTTCAGCTGAGGAGGCCTAACTGTGTTTTACACTTGATCTTAGCCAAAAGGCCGAGAAGCGATACCTAGCTGTGTTTTAACAAGACCTCCAGGAGATTCCGATGAGAGAGGAAGCTGGAGTAGCAGCCGCACAAGGAAACCCAGAAGACGAAGGAATGCGCCGCAGGCAGCCTGCCAGGCGCTGCAGCAACAGCTGTCCGGGCTTGACGGTAGAGCTAGCCTGAGCAGTCCTCCACCTCGGCCATACTTCGGAATTCTCTCTGGGGTATACCCGGAAGCCTGGGTCTCTGGGAGATTCTGATTGGAGCACTGGGTTTTATGGAAGCTCTTCAAGGGGTTCTGTTGGGGAACCAAGCTTCTGAGCCACTGCAGGCCGCCCACCCGGTCCCTGTCACCTCAGAAGCAAGCATCCCTGTCCCTTGCACAAGAATTCTTGTTTTGATGGCGACTCAGCTACTCTCTGCTATATGTTTTTCTTTCGTGTGACTCCAATTCTATTGCTACTTCTATCTGACTTTTGGTACCGTCTCTCAAGGCTTTGAGTTCAAAGATTGGCCGTCATTCAGTCTGAAGCACTCTTCTTAACTGCATCACACTGAGACTCCTCAGAGTTTCCCTTAATTCCCCTCCTTGTCCAACCAGACGTGGAGAAGGAGCAGAGCTTGTTAAAGGACGGGCTTCCGATGTGGCAGATAACTCACGAAGTCTTAGGGTTCCTCATTTCACACAAACGCATCTTAGGAGTTAACTCCATTCAGAAAATCTCCTCAAGCTTCTCCAGTTTTTTCTTTTGACGTTTTGAGTAAAACAAATTGCATTCTAATTATTTATCAATTTTTTTTATTTCTCACAATAGGTTATAATCATCTTGATTTCAGATTGTATTTTCTTACTGTTTTACAAAACTCTTTCAACATGATATACCTATGCCATTCAAACGTAACCATCTATAATTAATGAAAGATGTTCTTATAAATAGATTTGAATTTGATGTGGCAGTACATTCTGTTCCCCATAATTATGGGGCTTTGATGGAAAATATAATAAAATTTTATTACTAAGACAGGTATTTATAAATATTTTTGAAACCTATTAGAGGTAACCAAAAGATGTCAGCTACATAAATATCAATTACTATCTTCATTTTGAAAGTTATTTCACCTGGGTGCTTCTTAAAGAGGCAAACTCTTAGGCCTCATCCCAGACCAAGCACAATAGAATCTCCATTTTAAAAGATTGCAGGTCATTTTTATACACTGTAATGTTAAATAAGCATTTTAAAATGTTTAAATTTTAAAAGTGTGATTATACTTGAACTACATTTTGGTTTCCTTAGTCACATGCATATACTATATATCTGTATGTATATATATATATATATATATATATATATATGAAACACATTAAGTGACTGGGTTAGATTTGAAGTATTGTAGAAGATCAAGTCAATATAAAGAAAAAACTACTGAGTCTTAACAAATTTAGTAAATTTAATGTGTATTCAAGGGTTTTCATGTAATAAAGTTTCTCTTTGAGTCTCCTCCCCCCCTTTATAATTCTCATTTTTATAAAGCTGAAGCAGATCAGGGAGTGTATTATGGGAACTTACCTCATTTTAAAAGCCTTCATCTTCTGCGTATTGAGCAATGATGGCGTTTGGGGCCCTGGCCATCTGGCAACTCCGCACGCGCTCAGCGGCAGTCTGGCCCAAGACAGTGGAAGCTCCCAGCTCCTGCTAGAAGAAGATTTGCGTCTATGCGTTTCTCAGGTCTTCTCTCCTCTGCTTCTCTCTCCTGGGGAGAGACTTCTGCTCTTGCAGGAAGCTGCCAGGGTCAGTCCGGATGTGATTTCTCGCAAAGGGCCTATGGGCCCTTCCGGTCTGGTGTTATCCTGGGTAATCGGAGGAGCCGCCCCCACGCCGAGGGCGCCTCACTGCGGCTGAGTAAGGGCCAAGCGGACACAGTGAGGCTCAGTGTGCTCAGACGCACCTCGCCCCTCTCAGAGCTGTTCGCACAGCCTCACTGCAGCTGCTGTGATGGTCAGTCCGCTCCATGGCTTTGCAGTGATACCATATTGAAATTTTATGTTTTACAGATCAGTTAATAATGTTTCTAGATTTTTTTTTCTGCCAGTATTTTTTTTTAAATAAATATCTCAAGTCTGGACAGACAAGGATTTTCATTTTCAGAATTCTTTTTTTTTATTAACCAAGATTAATACCAATTTTAGACCAAACTAAATTTTCAGTTAAAACAATCATAAAAATGGCCACACAGGAATTCTCTGTGGCTTATTAAAGGAAACTATCCCTAATAAAACCAGAAATGGAAGTTTTTCTTTTGTCCTCATTTCCCCATTCTGTGTCAGTCCTCCGGGATGTGTCTCCTCTCTTTTCCTTCAAGGTCAATTATATGTTATCATGATATATGAGATTAACATGACTGAAGTGCAGGCCTAACCCAGTGATTTGTGTAATTTAATCAAGGGTAAAGGTCTAAAGTAAGAAAATTGTAGCTCTTTTGAAAAGACACTGTATTAAAAAGAAAAAGAATTCAAATATAATCATCTCTAGCATAGCTATTTTCATTTTACATTTAGCCTCCTATTTGTCAATCTACCAGTGTACATTTGAATGTTGTAGTCCACATAAAAATCATTTGAATTCTGCTTCTAACTCTTGACATTTCGTGTTTCCATATCAACCCCTAAGCAGTAAGTAAAAATGAAATGTTGTATAATTCTCCAATTTAATATGCTTAATTACTTGTTTGGTTGCTCTATTTAGCAATGTGATGAATGTCTTTTTAAGTATTTTTTTCTTCTGTAGAATTATTTCCTTGGGGATAATTCTCAGGGAAGGTGAATAGATTTTAACTTACCTCTCAGCTCTAGCTCCACTGCTTACAGTATACGACATGAATAAGCCTCATCTACTGAATGGAAATAATATGAAAGAACATACTTAGGTTTATTTGGGTTGTAGATGAGAAATCATGTGTAGATCTCACATAGTTCTCTGTTCTACTAGTTGTTGAATAATTGTGAAAAATTGCTATCATTCATACAGCAATGTACAAATATTTTAATACCAACTTGCTGTTTATAATTTTAGCTAGTACTCAGCATTTCAGTTTAGCTATAAAAGCACTAGAAATTATTGCTCAAAGACAAGTACATGCTAACAAGAAAGTCTGAGAGTTCAACATTCATGAAAATGATGCCTTGTTATGTTGCTTTAGTACTACTCTTTAATACCATTTCCTCAGCAAGAGTCTTTTATTTTTAATTTAAAAATATCTATTTGTTTGTTTGCTTGTTTGCAAACAGGAACATCCAGGATAGTTCAGGATGGCCGTGAGTTCATGGTGACCCTCCTCCCTCTTTAATCCTGGAGTAACAGGCACGCACCGCTCCATGTAGCTCAGAATCAATTATTTTATGTCTTTAAAATGATTTTCCATCATATTTCTTCTATAAATTACCATTTTACTGACTGATCTATTTTTAATAAGGTCAGTATTTTCTTAGAAATTTAACCATCCTTTTCTACCATATATAATGACTTTGTGACTTAATTTTTTCACATATTTATTCTCTATGTGTTTGAATTAGGGAAGTGTATTTGCTAAGATGTGTTTCCCCCTTTACTCTTCTACAAATTCCTACTGAGCATAAAAGTAAAATCTTAATTGCTTTTCAACAATATGTTGCTGTGTGTATTTGCAAGACCAAAACACGAAGACAAGTCACGGAAGAAAATGCTGCCGCTGAGTTTCCAGACCAGCGTTTCAGAATTTGCGACCTAGAGAGCAGCCACCTGCTGACCTCACATCCGGAGCGCCCTGCACAGCCCTGAGGCTTCCTCAGGAGCGACAGCCATGCGACACTGTCTTATATTCAAGACTATCTGCTACATTCCCTGGGCATCATGGGATATTTCTGAATGGAGGTCCTAAGTCTTGATATAGAACTGAAATTGGCAATACCTAGTCCTACTTCTCCAACTGGCATATTGCTCTTCAGGTGTCTGTATGTGTTTTGAGTAATCCTCCTTCTATTTTTGTTGTATATTATTTCTTGGTGATAAATCTAATAAATCCTTACTTATTTTTATGTACTTTATGAGCTGATACTTCAAGAGATAGAAGTCATTTGCTAGGAAATAAAGAGGCCCAATGAACATCAGCCTTGAAGCAGCAGATTTCTCGTGTTTTGAATTTTTGTTTTACTATTACAGCAGCCTAGAATGAATTCTAATGTATAACACTCATGTTCTCTTGTGGACGAAAGAGGTTTTACAAGAAGCTCAAGTGTCAGGCGGCTGTCTTGTCCAGACAACTTTTAAGGTGTATCTGACACTGAAATCCCGTGAGTTGTGCACCATCTGGCTAACGTGCCCTCGCTTTTCACTAATTCTTTGCACTGTGTAGCATTCTTCATTCCATTCTCCTCTGGTTTCTTTGCATGTATATTTTCTCAGCTTGTCTATCAGCTCCTAAGAGACTATATTATGAGCCCTTAGTGTTTTTAGCATAGAGTAGAATAGATATTATCTATTACATAGCAGATGAATATCTATTGAAAGAATGGAAGGAAGCACACAAGGAAAAAATATGGATGTGTTGATGCATGGCTGGGGTGAGACAATATGAAATTTTCCCAATTCGTGACTTAGATTTAAAAAACTATTTTTTTCCTCTTTTTTATGGAGAAAAACTGTTTCCGGCGACTAACTTATGTTACCAGACACATAAGATTCAGTCTAGAGAAAAAACACATCCAGTGCCTAATGAACTATTGAGATCATCAGGCTGATGGTTGAGATGATTTCTAGAAAGGTTTTGTAAGACCTCCACCTTTTGCTTTTTAATGAGAAACACGAAGTAACAATGCTTAAGGTAATAAAAATGGGGTTGCTTCATCAAAATACGGTTGATGCAAATCTAAAATCCTTCATAGATAGGGATCTAAGCATAGAGAGGGATTTATGCATGACAGTAAAAATAGAGAATTCAAATTTAATATGTTCTAATCTAGAACTTACTGAAGATGAGGCACAAGAAACATACTGTTGTGTAAATCCTGGAAACATCTATCGGCCGAGCCAGCCTGAGCCTCTGTGAAGACACCGTGGGTGAGGCCAGCTTTCCTCCGCCATGGAAGGTGCCTCGCTCGGGGCCACCCTGTCCCGCCGCAGCTCCTATCATCGCCCCATCTGACGGGAACTGCGAGGAGACGCTGCGGGGCCGAACCAGCCGGCGCTGCTTTCGTAGGTGCCAAAGCCCTGGATTCAGACGCTGCCAAACCTGCTTTGTGGAGTGATTTTCTCTCTCTGTCAACCTCTGCTTTCGTTCATTTTTTTTTTCCTGGATCTTTTAGCGTTGTGTATGTGTCTATATCTTTCCCCTGGTTTAGGTTTCTTAAAATGAAAATATGCTATTTATGGTTGATGTGTGGGTGTTATACCAGAATTTGTTTCTAGGTTCTTCTCTCCTATCACTTATTTCCAAAATGTACATTAATTTTGTATCAACATTGCCTGATCTGTAAATTTGAAGTCTAGTTTAATTCTTGCTTTTCAAATATAATTTCTGGGAAGTAAAAACTACAAAATTTCTTCATATTTTAAATTTTTTTCACAAATACAAGAGGTTTTCTTAACAGAGAACTTCTCCTGCTGAAGCTTACCTCAGAATAATTCTAAGTATCATTAAATTATTGTATCTTGCAGTATAATATTTTCTATAGTACCTGGGCATCAGAATCAACAGATGTTTTAATTAAATGGAGTTTTATTTTTTTTCCTTCTAAAAGGTCAGGATCTTTCCAATATGAAAGCCAAAGACATTACACGAGAAAACTATAAGCAAAATGTTATGCTCTTTGTCACAAAAGTCCTCAACAAAATATTAGTAAAATGAATTCGACAGCATATTACAAGAATTATATAATATGGTCACATGAGATTTATTTCTGGAATACAAAGTCTTGAATATACAAAAACTGTTCAGTGTAGTATGTCATATTGTAAGATGAAAGGGGAAAACATGATTCTCTTGATGCAGAGAAAAACATTTGATGATATTCAATATTCTTCCACAAAAGTCTACAAAAAACTAGGATTAAAAGGAAATTATCCCAACATAACAAAAGCCATGTGGAAAGATCTATAGTCAACATCTGACATAGTAGTATAATACTGAGAAATCTTGCTTCAGTACAATGCCACTTTATTCAGTGTAACATTGGAATTCATATCCAGAAAAATTTAGTGAATTTAAAACAATAAGATATTTGAATCAGGAAGAAGTAAAACATTTCTGTCTGCTGATAACACACTCTTGTATGTAAAATATCTTTAAAGTTCCACACCAAAAAAAATTAAGAATAATACATTATGGAGCGAGATGAAATCTCACTGTTGTTTTCATCTGCATCTCTTGAATCACCATTGATGTTGAGCATTGCTTCATATGCTTCTTGGCTGCTTTTACTTCTTCCTCTGAAAAGTGTTTGTTCACTTCACCTGCCCGCTTTTGAATTGGGTCTTTAAATTTGTGGGTCTGATCTTTTAAAGCTCTTTATATATTCTAGATAGTAGGCCTTTGTCGGAGAGACAGCTAGTAAAGATTTTTTTCCCCATCTTGTTGGTTCTTTTTCACTCTGCCAGTGGTTTCTTTTGCGTGCAGAAGATTTTTAATAGAATGAGATCCCATTTGTTGATTGCTTCTGCTAGTTCTTATGCTGCACAGGTTTTGTTCATAAAGCCTTTCCCTAAGCCAGTGTCTCCAAGAGTTCTACCCACCCTGTTTCCCAGCAGGTTTAGTGTTTCTGTTTTCATGTTTAGGTCTCTAATTCACTTTGATTAGTTTAGTACAAGGTGGAAGAGCTAGATCGAGCTTTAGTTTTTGGCAGGTTAAAGCCCAGTTTTTCCAGCACCATTTGTTAAAAAGGCTGTCTTTCCTCCATGGAGGATATCGGACTCCTTTGTCAACGATAAGGATTTCATCTCCCTCCACAAAGAATGGCTGCTATTCCAAAATTAACCAGCAACAAATGCTGGTGAGGCTGTAGGGAGGAAGGGGCCCTTTTCCACTGTTGGTGGGATTGTAGACTGGTACAACCACTATGGAGATCAGTGCGGAGATGCCTCAGAAAACTAGGACGAGAGGTCCCATTTGACCCTGCTATTCCCCTGCTAGGAATATACATGAAAGAATTAAAAGAATCATATCATGGTGAAATATGTACACCCATGTGAATAGTAGCTCAGTTTGTAATAACTAAATCTTGGAAACAACCCAAATGTCCATCAGCTGGAGACTGGATAAAGAAGATGTGTGGTGTTTTTTTTTTAATACAATGGAATATTACTCTGCTATAAAGAAGGATAGGTTTGAATCATTTATACTCAAATGGACATACCTTGAGGACAAACTCATAAGTGAAATAAGTAGGTCACAGATTTGAAATACCATATCTTTTCTCTGGTATGAGAATCTGAAGATGTAAATTAGTTCTAAAATGTATGATAGATATTGTCAGCTAGAAAATATTGAAAGGGAAAGGGTAGGGGTAAACAATGAGGGGAAAGAAAAATATGTTTTAAAAAGAAAGAAAGCATATGTATATGGGAGGGTGATATGGTAGGTAGGCAAATGGGTAAAAAAATGACAATTAACTTGTGTCATATACTGGTACAAATTCCCAATATTGAGTGTGATCGTGATATGTATATAAAGTATACCAATAAGTAATTCAATTTAAAATTTTAAAAAATCTGATGTCTACAGAGTCAAATTCATATTTCTATAAATTATGCCATAAAGTGAACCACATGTATAACTTGCTGTTTTACTATTGTATTTTGCTCATAGTTCTCTCATGGTATATTTTGTTAATAGATCCTGCCTAGAATTTTCTTTATATTTCAAGTTCAGTTTAAATACCCCCTTTGAGCAGGGAAGGCCTTCTGAATTACTCTTTCTAGAAAAAGACCCCTCCTTTTTATTCCTTCCTTTATTTCTTCCTTTCTTTCTCTTTCTTTTACTGTTCCTGTTTCTTTATTTCTTTCCTTTTTCTTTCTTCTAAGAAAATATACCCATGTAGTATTGTCTTAAATAACTTATTTAATTTCTTTTAACAAAACAATTATCCACCAAAGACAGGGATTATGTGTTTAATTATTATTTTTATTCATTTTATTCCTAAAATAATTGCCAATAAAATATTCTCTTTAAAGAAGAAAGAAAAACTCATTAATTTAGTAAAGTTGCAGGATAAAAGTACCAACACACAAGATATGAGAAATAAATTTCACCAAGCTGTAGGATCAAAAGTCAATGTGCAAAATCGGTTGCATTTTTTTTTACAGTCCTGACAAATGTTCCCAAAACATAAGGCAATATGGAAAATGGTTACACTCTGAGACAGAAGTCTTACGTGAGAAACTCAAAGTAAAACGGAGAACAAAATAAAAGATAGAAACTAGGAAACTGGGAAACATGCCTTTTGCAAAAGTCAAGGGGACTAAGTGATGCAGGAGGGGAGGAAAAGATGAAAACATAATTAAAATATGTCATGCGGTGTTGATTGTTGGTGGGCGTGTCTCCACGCCCGGCACTATATGTGGTTACCGGGGATCGAACTCAGGACCTGGTGCTTGCGAGGCAGGCGCCGGAACTACTGAGCTAACCCTCTGGCCCCTAAAATATGTCATGTATATGTACCAAACCCATAGGAGGAATGTAACGATTATGTTGGACAAACATGTGCTAATAAAAATAGAAAATTTCAAAATTAAATAAAATTTTAAAATCATGTCACAATATAAACTAGAATAAACTTTATAGTTAAAGAGTTGTATCCTGAAAAAGTACAAAACTTCTGAAATTAAAGGGATAGTAAAACAGAAAATATCTTGTCTGCATGGATTAGAAAATGTACTATTGTTAAGAGGTAAATATTGTCTAAAATAATCTACAGATAAAATGCTATCTCTATTCAAATAAAAATCCACCCCAAGATTAATATGGACATTCATGGGATTGCACGTGTCAAAACAAATCTTGAAAACAAAGAATAAACTTGAGATTTCAAATTTCCTGGTTACTTTGACATTACAGTAATCGAGACATCGTGGTACTGGCATTAAAATAGACATCAAGCAATAAAATAGTATTGCATTAAATCTTCACAAATTCAGTCAAATGGCTTTTGCCAGAAGTTCTGAGGCAAATCAATGAGGAAAGGTCAGTCTTCCAGCAGTATTGCAAAAACTAGATATCTCTATGAAAACAGGAACTCAAGCTGGAATTTTATTTTAGACTGTACATAAATATTAAACAATTAGTAAAGAGATTCATTTTGTGCTATTTTTATCATGTTAAAAATTAAGTTTTATAGATATATACATTTCTAGCCATCCATTTTCTTTAATCAGAGTATTTGGGGCCAATTCCCCTAATTGGCCTTTAATGACAGGTTCTCGAGTGGGCACAGCTGGGAATGCTTGTTAGGAAATGGCACAGACGACTCGGTCCAAGGTGTTCCATTGTGTTCTGTCTTCAGCGTAGTGGTATGTTAGGAAGAACTTGAAAAATATAAAAACCTTAACTACAGAATTGACTGAATTTCTCCCTTCTGCCGCTTTTTATTTTTAAACACGTCTTGACGTGAAACATAAAACTACTGTGGTGAGAGAGGAATTGAGTTCCCTCACGATCTCATTTCCACACCATACCCCGTACTGCGCTGCCTGCCTGGGGTTAGCTTTACAAGCCACTCTGTCATATGTTCTTGGGACAAGGTGGCAAAAATATTCTCTAAAAGTAAATTTATTCAAATGTATAGTAACTGTATGGTGCACATAGAGTTCTAAGATAATGAGAATATTATGGTGTAACGCAAAAGCCCCAGCCTGAGGAGTCAGTGTGCAGGAGCCACGTACCCATGTCTCGGCACATCCTAAATCCATCATTATATTCTGAACTATCTTTTCCTAAACTATGCTCTCTAAATAAGTTGTTCAAGAAGTTATTCATAGGTGCTCCTCTGCAGCAGAAGGACTTAATCGCAACTGGAAAAATGAAGATAAGCAAGACTGAGCGGGGTTTAAAATGGATGTTAGGTTGCCAGACTGGCCTGTAAGCCTCCTAGAAAGATCAGGGCTTTGCAGAATTTCATTTGTTTAACCGTAAAACACACTGGCATCATTCCTTAGGGCTTCTCATCAAATTAGAAAAGGCTCTTCCAGCTACCCCTTTGTTTTTGGATTAGCAACTGGATTAGCAGAACAAAAAACATCCGACCTTTCTTGCATTTGTGGTGACATTGACTTTGCTTGGATGATCTTTGGTTTTCACTGCAATCTCACTGATATTTTTCAAAACTTGGTTCAATTTATCAATCATATTGATAAGTGAAGCCACTCTGTTTAATGCATTTAAAGAGCAGTTTTCAGCTAGTGCGGTCTGGAGGCTAAGAATTGTCAGTTACCAAATCACCTTTGGAGTTTGGAGGCTTTAAAAACTACACATATCCTATCCCCAAACCTTCTAATAGCTATCCTCATGACTGACGCATCTATTATTCTCTTGCGCACGTGTGGCCGTAGATATCTTTATTCAATTTTTATCATTATTATGTATGAATATGTTCATCTAATGAAACGTTCACTAGAAATATTCATTTCTTGACTTCTGAATGAAGATTCTTTTTTTAATGAACGCTCCTCATAATAAAGCACGTCCGACAGCACACCTTAGGGAGAACGATGGGCTTCAGGACTAGACCTCTGGAAGAAGAATTAGCGTTCGAATTTTTAGGTGACATCAGAATTTATACTGTTCCTAAGTCAAAGCTGTTCTCCCTGGAAACAGATACTACGGCTTCACAATTGTGTTTTAAGGATTCCATCAGAAACCGTGTGAACTTCTCCGTATGAAGTAGGTCCTTTCTAAATGTTATTCCTTCTCTCCTGCCAGCTAGGATGATTAATGAAACAAACCCCTGCTAGTTTCCTTAGGGAAGGATGAGGGTGGATGAGGCTGAGCGCTGGGCGGTTCCTTGCTGAGCCGGCTGCAGCGCTCCGGAGGAGGTGTGATTTGCCCTGTAAATGGAGACTTGCGGCCTTGGCGGTCCGGAAGGAGCGGAGGTCTTGCTTCCTTTCAGCTTCCGTATCAATCCCAGGCCCGTGTGACAGAATGTTGTGGTACATAAATATTGCGGAGTGGGGGTTGACGATTATTTACTTCTTCTGAAGAGAAACATTGATCAAATTCAGCATATCTGTACTGGTGATTTATTATTCCATTTTATTTTCTTACAAGAGGATTAATGATTGAGGTAAAAGTCTGTTCAACTCCTGGAGAAATAAATATATATGCTACTTGGTTATTTTATGACACCCAAAGAATGTTAAATAGTGCATGTTTCATTTGTTTTAAAGGAACTTTGTCCAAGAAGTTCCAAATTCCTTCGAAGTCTCTCTCTCTCTCTCTCTCTCTCTCTCCTCTCTCTCTCTCTAAGTATAAAATTCTGAGCTCTAAATTCACCATGGTGTCTAAAGCCTATGAACAAGTTACATTTGTGAAGTAGCCATAGGCATTAACTCTCTGGAATTTGATCTTCTAGAAAGAATGAAAGATTACCATGTGAGAGAGTAAACCAGGATAAGGAAGGTCTACCAAGCCCTGTGGTATAAGAGGTCATTTTGTGGAAACTAGAGTCAACCATGAGTGGCCGTAAACACCACTCATTCTTTAGGTTTTTAAATAAGCAGCCAGTGGGTCTTCAGTACATCTTGCTTTGTTACTTAAGATGTATCCCTAGGGCCGGAGATTTAGCTCAGTGGTTCCAGCGCCTGCCTCACAAGCGCAAGGTCCTGAGTTGGATCCCGGTAACTACATACAACACTGGGTGTGGTGTCTCGCCCACCTGCCACCGATACCACATACCACAGTGCCGGGCGTGGTGGCTCATGCCTGTGATCCCAGCACTCGGGAGGCAGAGACAGGAGGATTGCTGAGTTCGAGGCTTTCCTGGGCTACATAGTGAGCTCAGGGCCAGCCTGAACTATAAAGCAAGACCCTGTCGCAAAAAAACAAAAACACCAAAAAAGATGTATCCCTAATGTATCAGGGTGGGGTATTAAATACAAATGGCCAAAGCTGCCTACGTATTGTGGCCCCAATATATGCTCCTTGGTTTCAGACGCATTTGAGTTCTTAGTGTCCCCTAAATTAGACTGTTATCATCTTTAATACTTGTCCTCTCTGGCATTCTCTCTGACTTGATCAGGAAAATCTCACTCCTCTGTCAGTGCTATAATTCTGGTTTTCTATTTTTATACTTGAATTTTTTATTTTTTATTTTATTTATTATTTGTTTATTTATTTATTTATTTTTGAGACAGGGTCTCGCTTTGTAGTTCAGGCTGGCCCTGAGCTCACTATGGAGCCCAGGCAAGCCTTGAACTCAGCAATCCTCCTGTCTCTGCCTCCCGAGTGCTGGGATGACAGGTGTGAGCCACCACGCCTGGCTATACTTGAATTTTTTAAAAACTTTAATCTTTATTGGTACATTGTATATACCCATCATGGTCACAATCAATAGAATTTGTACCAGTATATGATGAGATTTAATTCTCATTTTTGTTACCTCTTACCAAACAAATAAAGTAACAAGCAAAACCACAATTTTGTGTACTTTGCCACCACATATCCATGTCCTTTAGCTTCGACAGGACTAAAAGTGGATGATTTATCATCACATGGACCCTAAGGCACTTTACCACTTTCCTTAACTTCAGGTCTAATCCTCACCACTTTTCTCAGTCCTGCGCCATGGCAGTTCTGGGAGCTAATGCAGCCATCATGCTTTAGAAATCTAGCTGGCCCCTTCAAGCATACAAAATAATCGCATGTTTCCATAGTGAAGTATATGGGACAGAAGTCAGGGAAGCAGCCTAATTTATGATGGCTAAAGTAATAAAATAAAATACCTAGGAATAAGTATAAATACAGTGATGATAGGTCAATACCAGGAAAACTACTGATGAAAAAATTTGAAGAAGATACACATGTGGAAGTTTACACATCTTGTGTTTATAGACTAAAAAAAAGATATTAATAACATGCCTGTGCTCCCCAAAGTCTCATTTGTCGTTCATCAATAACATTCTTCAAAGAACTAGAAAAAGTTTTAAAATTTATGTATACCACAACACAGCCACAGACACACAGGCACACAGACACACACACACACCCTGAAGAGTGTGAGCCGCCTTAAGTAAAAGAATAAAGCATGAGGCTTAACACTGCCTGGCCTCAAAATCTGCTGAAAGCTGTAGCCACCGAAATGGCGAGGTCCTGGCACAAAGCCCGGCAGCCACGGAGCAGACGAGGACGAAAAGGAGACCTTGGCCTACAGCCTGCGGCTGCGGGGGGCGGGGCCTCAGCGCCGCGCTCTGGGAAGCGGGACACGTGTGCTGGAAACGTGAGACATGGAACCAAACACCTGTTTCTCTAATTTACAAACGCCAACTTAAAAGGATTAAAATTTAGATGTAAAAGCTAAAACTATAAGATTAAGACATCAGACAAGCATTTTAGGACATTTGAACAAAAATATGTATTTTGACCAGACCTCAAAAGCACAAGAAATAAAAGCAAGCATACAAAAGTAGGAATATATCAAACTAAATGGCTTCTTTAAAGCAAAGAAAATAATCATCAAAGTGAAGAGAATTTACAGAATGAAAGAAAATAAATGCAAGCTATACAATATGGCAGAGGGTTAATTTTAGTATATATAAGTAACTTTACAAATTTAACAGCAATAAGTAAACAAAAAGTCCAAATAAAAATTGTCAATGTACCAGAACAGGTGCTTCTGTAAAGAAGATAGTAATAGGGCCAGGGATGTAGCTCAGTGGTTTTGGCATGTCTGGCAAGCACAAATTCCCGAATTTGATCCCCTGTAACCACATATCACAATGCCAGGTGAGGTAACTCCTGCCCATAATCCCAGCAATCAGTACCACATACCACAGTGCCGGGTGTGGTGGCTCAAGCCTGTCATCCCAGCCCTCAGGAGGCAGAGGCAGGAGGATTGCTGAGTTCAAGGCTTGGCTGGACTACACAGTGATGTCAGGATTATTAAAGTAGACTAAAATGCTAGCGAGTTATAGAGGAAAAGTAAATCTTGCATTCCAGTGGTGGAAATGTAAACCAAGGCCACCATTGGAGAAAATAGCAAATGCTCAAAAAATTAAAAAATAGAACTACACTTTAGTGATCTCTCGATGAGGTATACACACACAGGAAATAAAATCCATTTGTCAGCAATAGCTGTTGTGTTTTTCGTGACCCTATTTATAATTGCTAAGAAAACGACCAATCAATGAGCAGAAGTCTGAGCAATTAGAAGTCCATATATACCATATCATACTATTCAGCCATGAAAAACAGTGAAACTGTTCATTTCTGCAAACTGGACGGAATGATGATTGCTAATGTTAAAGGAAATAAGCCAGCAGAGGCACGCGGAGAAAATCTGTTGTTGCATTTTTTTCTTTTAACAATTACCTACCGATTTTAACTCCTTGCCAATTCTCTAAAACTTGGGTTAAGAAATTGTTAACAAATGTCAACAAATGAGGTGAACAGTAAAGAAAATGAAGATTGTTTTTTAAGTAAAGCCTAGTAATATGCGTGTCATGATTAGTAAATTATCCAATGCCCTTGAAATTGTTCTCTAACACTGAGTTTCTTGATCTTAGTCATTTTCCTCTGTAGCTGGCATTAAAATCCCAGATATTTAATGTTTGATAGCTTTTTACAGCTACACATTTATCAATTTCATTGTTTTGTCTGAATATTTTAATGACAATTTGCTTTGCTAGGAGACATGTGAAATAAAGACTATTGGTACTTAGCTAAGTGCCAAATATCAACTGGCAGTTTTACCAGCCATTTTCACAAATATTAATCAACCTTAGGGAAGGAAATCTGCAGTGAGACATTTATGGTGCTTGTGGAAAATGTTATATCCAGTGGTCTAAAACTAGCCTGTCAACTCTAATAGCAAAAAGATTCTCTGAATTAGCTCAATATTTCAACAATTTTACTGACTACGTGAGAAGAGTACAAGGTGACAGAAAATATGAATACCCAAACCAAAAATCCAGTGGTGCTCTTCAATTTTCCTTAATAATCCTTCTTAAATTGGTGGAATCATTGTATTTAAAAAAATAAAACTGAATCACTTGTAGTGTAGTCACTTTCCTTATAACATTGTTTTAAACCACTCATCTTGGACTTTAAAGCGTGCTTAGTGTGACCAACACATTGAACACACGGAACAACTCCAGAGACACCATCAATACTGTATCATACTGTGTTTGATCTTTCTGACCACCGTCAAAGAGCGCGTGCTACTAACAGTGAGCGAATATACACGATACCCTGGAACCAGGCGATGTAACAACCTCATTGAAAGCAAACAGTAGACACATTTATCAAGTATTAAATAGGGAGTCAATTTTGGATGGAGTACCGGAGGATTTTTAATGTACAAAAACAAGTTTCAGATTTTTTTCCTGAAGCAAGGATTTTTAATCAAAGTCATTAAAACAAAACTTATAAATGTATTTGACAAAAGGTAATGCCTGGCATTATGTATACAAGAATTAGATTGTTAAGCCTGGTAGAAATTGCTAGAAGGCAGAAGTCAGTGTGCACTGGAAGGTTCCAGTAAGTGTTGTCAGAACGGGGGATATTATGGATAATCAGAGAAAAGAGAAAAGCAATGCTGCACAAATCGAGGAATGACACCAGAAAGCTCAAAAACAATTCTGACACCTGGGTAGCAGTTCAGAAAGGCTCCCAAGTTATATGTGTTTGTGGTCAGCAGAGGATACTGACATGTATTTCTCTCTAACCAGGGCACACGAGATCAGTATTTTATTTGGGTGTTTGTTTTTATTTCACCATTTCATATCGTACTGTCTTGTAAACAGTACCTGAGCTTTATAAAAACCGTTACCCACAGGCATGAAGGCAAATTAAGTAAACATTTATAAGGTGCGGTTAGTTTCTTTCTTCCTGGCCTTGATTTTATTTACTCAATTAATTATTTAGGCTTAACAAGGAACACAGCCTCCCTGTGGTCGCCGCTTCCCTTTGAAGTCAGCAGCAGCGGAGGGAGGCGGCGCAGTGGACGGGCCACCAGCGCCGACACCACAGAGAACAGCAGCGCTTGCTGATAATCAGAGAGGAGTCATTTATATTAACCATTTCTTAGGAAGGGTGGCTACACAGAGGACGATGGTTGTTTTTTGTCCACCTCAAACACACCGGAAGAGACGATCCAGATACAAAGATTCGCAGACTGCCTTACTCTCCCTGTTGGACTCTTGCATAAGCGCGACGGCTCTTCGTCCATCTCTGCAGAATCTCTGCGCCTGGGTTGAGCGGAGCGCACAGTCCCGCCCGTCTCCAGGGGGACCCGCAGCGCGGCTCCTGCAGGGCTCTCTCCTAGCTGCTCCGAAGGCCCCTGCGTCCTCGGAGCGTGGTCCTGTTGAGACGGATGCCGCCTCCCCTTCCTCCAGGGGCCTCACCGCGCCCCTGCGAGGCCAGAGGCCCGGGGACTTCACACGGCGACTGGGGACGGGGTGGGAGCTCGAGTCAGGTCCTCAGACACCACTGCGTTACATTTCGCTCCCGCCAGGAGCGGCCTCTGAATCATTTTCTATGATGGCCTTTGAGTGACGCATACAGAAATCGAGGCCCGGACAGTAAGATTACAAACATTTCAAAAGAGCAGTTTAAATTTCCTGCCTTCCACGCCCCGGTGTGTTCCCCACTAACTACGCTGCGCGCCCCCAGGCGGCCCGCGTCCCTGGGCAGCAACCTCCCCTCCTCTCCCAGTCCCCAGCGCAGACACCCCGGGACACCTTCCTCCCGCGGCCTCTCGTCCTTTCGTGATGGACGGAAATAGTCGCATCAAGGGGTTGGTCCAGCGGCCCCTCTGCCGCCTTCTCAGTCGTGAGGTCTGTTGGGCCCGTGGTCTCTGAAGCCGTTGCCCACCGACCGTGCTGATGAGACCAGGAAGGGAATGAAACAGAGATCAGACCAACACCCGCACTGGGAGGAGCCTAGACAGCCTTCTGGAAGGAAGAATGTGGCCAAGGCTGGAGGAGGAGTGGGAAGGAGGAAGGGATGAAGGAGAGGTTAGTGTTTACATCGGTTCTGTGGCAAAGCGGAGCTCTCGGAAGCCAGATGTCTGTTGCCGGGCGCGGTGGCTCACGCCTGTCATCCCAGCACTTGGGAGGCAGAGGCAGGAGGATTGCTGAGTTCGAGGCTTGCCTGGGCTACATAGTGAGTTCGGGGCCAGCCTGAACTACAAAGCGAGACCCTGTCTCAAAAAAAAAAAAAAAAACCCTAAAAAAAATAATAATAAATAAATAAATAAATAAATAAATAAATAAATAAAATGTCTATAACAGTGTTTAGGAAATTTTGCTTTTTTTCTCCACAGTCATTCCTCACCTTTTTTTCTGATTCTCTAACAACTTTCAGAAGGAATTTGGTAGAATCATTTATACTTTTTTTAATATTTAGAAATTAGAATTGCATTGTAATACTCTCAAATTTGGAATTGCACTGTGGTCATGAGCAGGATGATTCTCTCCAAACACTTAAGTGGAGAGGAAATTTCATTTTATTTGCTTACTTTGTTGTTCTTATACCTTTAATTACTGATCTCATGCTGAAATTTAAATTTTTATTTCAATAAAATAAGTAATTTTAAATAATTTTTTATTTTAAAATTTTTACATTGAAAATGGAGAGCTTCTTTTTTATCTTTCTAAATTTAAACTGGAAAGGATCGTTTTCTTTCTTTCGTCTTTGCAGTTCTTTTTCTCTCTCTCTCTCATTTTTGGTATGTGTGCCTCACACAAGCAGGGTGCAGCTAGGCGAGCGTTCTATCACTGATCTCCACATCCTCCACCTTTTTTATTTTTTGAGACAGGATCTTGCTAAGTTGGTCAGGTGGGCCACAAACTTGCAGTCTTCCTGCACGGACTTCTGGAGTAGCTGGGACTGAAGCCCTGCGTCACCATGCTTAGTGTCTGAGCCAATATTTTAAGTTTGCAAATTGCCCTCATTGTTGGAGGAAGCGTTGGTTGCAACTGTGCTACAAGAAGCTTTTGTTGTTCATGTTTGATATTTCATCAGACAGTCCAGGGACAACTTTAAAAAACTTTTTTTCCCTCTGAAACATAATAATGATGACAAGTTTTTCTCTTTCAATTGATATTTAATTGAACTTGAGATTAGCTGTTCACAGATGCTGCTAAACCTTGCCAAGCACCGACTGAAAACAGACTCCAACTTCAGCTTGAATAGCCCCTTGCACATCCGTGCCTAAATCACTTCACAGTAAAGCACCGTCAATATTTCACAACATGGCACCACTGAGCAGCATACAAGCTGCTTTGGCTGTTGTCTCAAATCATCTACAACAGCCACCAGCAGAAAGGACATCTTTTTTTTTTTTAACCATATGCTGAAACCGATTTGCTATTTCCTGAGTGCTTTACTTTTAAAGCATGTTTTAGAATAGGCTAGTAGAAATGTGCAAAACTGCTTGGGGTATTTGCATCAGTCAGAAAAAAATCAAATATGGGCACTGCTGTAAGAGAAGGCCTGATAGCTGAATACAAATAATTAAGCCTATTTGAAATTAAAAATAGAATTACTTTACTGAGAAATTAATGTATAAGAT
>PVIC010006337.1:0-26323 GCA_004025085.1 Thryonomys swinderianus
GGGGGGAGGAGGGGGGAGTGGGTAGGGATATGGGTAAAAATGAGAATTAACTTGTGGCATAAGCTGGTACAAATTTCCCAATGTTATATGTGATTTTGAGATATATATATAAATTGTACCAATAAAGAATTCAATAAAAAATATTATTAAAGAAGGAAAGTAGAAGAGGAGAATGCAAAGGAGAAGGCCATGCCTATTTTATGTGTGTGTCTGTTTATGTCAAATTTATCTAATCATAATTTCTGTGCTGTGTAGTAATGCAATTAATTTGGAATTTTGAAAACAATCATTTATTTTAGAGCTCCAAAATCCAATCCATATGTTATTATTATAGTTTAATGTTTAATTAGTACTGGTGATACTGTAGATGATCCACAAAATATTAAATCCCAACATATTCTTCACAAAGAACTTTGTATTTAAAATCAGGTCAGTGGGTTTTGGCTCCACAACATGCTATTCAATAATTATTCTTACTTGTTTTTAATCATATTGACAAAGTTTTCAGGTTATGAATTCAAGAAAAAAATTGTTTTTGAAAAGTTACCACATTCTTGGTATGAAGCTTAGAATTTATGAATATAAGTTCCACTTATTAAAGCAAAAACAAATAAATATAGCTCTAGAGATGAGACATAGCCTCCATTTTTGTTACAATGTAAATCTGCAATTTCCTGACTGAATTTGTGCCACTCTTTAGTTTCATATATCTCTTGCACTGATATCTCACCTCCTTAATTTTTTTTTTAAATTAGAATTACTGAAGAGTTTGGGGATTTCATGCTTCTGGTAGCAATTATTTGACAAACTTCTGACATGTTCTATACAGAGAAATTCTGTTGAGCGAAGGAAGTCGAGGCACAAGCGGTTCAGGGGAACCACCCTTCCTCTCCAGCAGAGGGTGGGTGTTTAAGATGAGTAGAGAGTGATGACAGGCAGCCAGTTTTTTTCATACTCTTAAGTAAAAGGGTGTGCTGTGACTCAACAGATTTGAGTTACATCCATGTGAGACAACATCTAAGCAATTTTTCAGTTAACCATCTTTCTTGTCACCACTAACTGGTTTTATGACAGTAATGAGCACCTTCTCCTTTTTCTTTCCAACCTGGAATTAGCAGCAGAATGCTAAATCAGTGTCTTCTACTTGGTACTTCTGGGATACATAGCACATCCAAAATATGTGCCCACCCCTTTGACAAAGACAGAGCTCACACTGAAATGGGTCTCCCCTTTCTGGACCTTTTTTAGCCCTGCAGCTGCCTTTTCTAACCTTCCATTGGCCCAGTCTTCTTGGATTTAGGTTTCTATATTTCACTGTCTGTCTTTTCATTATTTCCAAGATGGAAAAGAATAAAAATAGATAATTCTTAAAAATTAAATCAATTCTTAAATAGAACATGGAAAGCAACAATGAAGGAAATATTGGTAAATTATAATATAATACATTAAAATTAACAACTTCTTTTCATAAAATAAATAAGTGCATTAGAAACCACACCACAAGGAGAAGGTATTTGCCCTATGTAGAACTGACAAAGGAACCAAACCTAAAATATTTTAAAACACATTTAAGTTCATAATAAAAAGAAACCCAATTTTAAAATATGAAAGAGAGGTTTGGAAATTTAGCTCAGTGGTTCTGACACCAGCCTAGCAAGCTCAAGGTCCTTGGTTCGATCCCCAGTAACCACATACAACAGTGCTGGTCATGGTGACTCACCCTGACCAGCAATCTGCACCACACACCACAATGCCAGGCATGGTAGCTCACGCCTATAATCCCAGCATTCAGGAGGCAGAGCCAGGAGGATTGCTGAGTTCAAAACTTGCCTGGCCTACATAGTGAGCTCAGGGCCAGTTTGAACTATAAAGCAAGACCCTGTCTCAAAAAAAAAAAAAAGAGAGAGAGAGAGGCTATTCAATTGACCAAAAACATAAATGCTCAATTAATTAGTTATTAGAGAATTTATACAGAACTAAAGAATGAAAAAAATAGGAAAATTTTTATATATGCAAGCATTTGATTTATGAAAAGTAGCATTTTAAACTAACTGGAAAAGGAGAAACTATTGCACATATAGTTGAAGAAAATTAGTATAGTAAAATCATAACTTCAAACAAAAAAGGTTGATAAATCACTATATGTTAAATTGAAACTATAAAATTTGTCTTCCTCCTTGTGTAAATATTCCCACATAAAGAAAAATACTTGAAAATAATAAAAGGATAGTATTTTGTAAGTTTAAGTAAAACTATAAAGCTGTTATTCTCTTACAAACTAATGTGAAGGGGAACCATTTGCTTCGGGACAACAAGTTGCTACTCTAACAATTCTAGAGGGCCGTTCACAGGGTCCTTAGGAAATGAGTATGAGAGCACACTTAGTACATAAGGCTGAGAAGACTTGTTCTGAATGAGGAGAGGAAAAACTGTCATGTTACCTTAAGGACACTTATCAATTCAATTTTTAAAGTTTTAAATTAGTCTCTCAGCATTATTCCGGGAAGATCTGTGAACATTGTTTTTCCCAACCACTCATCCCAGAAATTTCTTTGCAAACTACTCCATCCATACAGCACTCTTCTGATGCCACAAATGGGGACTTCAACTACCAGTTAATGTTCAGAACTGCTGCCCAGGACGACACTGCCCCACGCTCACTGACTGACTCTCAAGGGATCTTGACCATGAGCTCAAACTTGCAGCATCACTTTGGATCCTCAGTTCTGTGCACCCTTCAAGATTTTGCATCAGCATACTCTTCTCTCCTTGGAGTTTGTCTCAACTTACTCTTCCCTTCTCCTCCTGCTGTATGCTCTAGAATGAACCCCAAGCCTACGGGAGGCAGCTCCATCTCAGACCAAGAAAACCAAATCCTAATCCTACAGAAAAGGAGGCAAACTAGCAACAAAGTCAAAGCTGAGATTTATAAATTTAAATGGATGTATTTTGAAAGAAAATGGTTGACACTTACCTGGCAGGGGAGATACCATGATCATGAGAGAAAATTAAACTATCTTTCAATTGAATGTAACTTTAAAATGTAGGAACATGAAATTAGGTATAAGCTTCTATTACATGTCTTTGTAATTATTCTTAAGCATCTATAAAGCCCGTTTAAGCTGAAAATTTAAATAAAAGCCATAAAAGAAATACAAATTGAATATTAAAATTTGTATAACATGATAATGTTATTTTACTGCAAATAAATTTCCTACTTTGATATGAAAAGTGGCACTGACAGGGTAAGTTCTCTTGGAAACTTCCACAGTCTTAATATTAAGTGATCATTCCAGTCTATCATTACATTTTTAGATTAAGTAATTAAAAAACCTTGTGCATTAAACATATTATGACATCTGTCCTCCACTTGATACAAATATATTAAATACTTATAGTCAATCCATGTTCTTTGTATCTTAGCTTGTAACAATTGAAGAAGTTCAGTAATAACAGGTATTCTCTGGGTTATTTAAATATGCATAAATATATAGATGTCATTGAACTTAAAAATGATTTTTTTTAAAAAAATGTAAGCTCCTGTAATTAAGTTATATGCCACTGAGAATCAATCCAGATACTTAACAAAATTTCTTAGGCTCCTCTTTGAGATCCTGTGAACTGCCCTCTGGAGACAAGAGTTTCAGGAGGACTATCACACAGATTCAAATGGATCAAAGACAGTACCACAAACAGCACTAGTATGAGAACAATGGACAGCTGTAGAGAACATGACCAACCTCCAGGAAGAAAGTGCCACTCACCACAGCATATAGGGCCCATGTAAAGAAGCATGATATCTTTTGACTTCGTAAGCATTTCAATCATTCAAAATGAATCTATATTTTAACCAAAAACTCTGAACTTTTAATCTTGTAAAGGAATGCTACCATTTTAAATATCTATGAAACAAAAAAGTCTTTGATGTGATTTGAGAACCACAACTTCTAATCTCTAACTAGTGCTAAATAGGGGCTACCTAGAAACTATGTGTTATGATTTGAAATGCAGGGTGCTTAACTTTAAAAAATTATTACTGTAAAAGACAAATTTCCATTACCCTCCCTTAAAATACCCCCCTTTACCTTAAAGACAACTATCCCATCTTTGTTGCCTCTTTCTGAAGCAGTTCTGAAAGTTTTCTTTTATGACTGTCATTAGTTGTGCTGTCATGATACTGCAGTGTCATGAATCAATTTAATACATTTACATCTTATGGCCACTTTGACTTCAGGGAAGAGCCAGAAATTCCACAGTGCCAGATCCAATGAATAAGATTAATGAGGGTACACTGTAATGTTTTTATGAGGCTGCCCCTCTATTGGATGGCACTCAGAAACAGTGTTCACAGTCTTTTTGGTCATACCTTATAAAGACACTAAAGAGGGCTTTCCAAGCTGCCTCAGAAAGTATTAGAAAAAATTTGATGGTAAAATCCAAAATGGAAACAAAACTTATGTGCATAGGGGGTTTGGGTGGTAGACAGGGCAGGGGAATGGGAAAAAATGAGAATCAAGATATATCATGTACAGGTACAAGTTTTATTTTTGAATGTGCTTATAATGTATATCTAAAATGTACCAATAAACTAAATAAATGAAAAAAGAATAATGGAAAAAGTGTATTTAAAGCCAGTGTATTTAAAGCTATTTAAAAAATGCCAGAAAATATTCAAAGGGAAATGTGGTGGAGGTGTGAGTAATGAGAGGTAAAGAAAAAATGTGATGTTAATAAAAAAAAAGGGAAACAAAACTTATGTATTTAGGAGTGGGTAGGGAATGGGAAAAAAATGAGAATTAAATTGTGTCATATACTGATACAAATTCCCAATACTGAGTGTGATTATGATCTGATGTGTATATAACAATGTACCTATAAAGATAAAATTTTTTTTAAAAAATGCTCTCACCAGGTACCATGTGGCCAGTGACAATTAAGTTCTTGCCAAGAGGCCTTAAAGATTTTTAAATAATGTTAGAGAGTCTGTGGTTTTTATTTTTTTATTTTTTAATTAAATTCTTTATTGGTACAATTTATACACATCTCAAAATCATGTATAACATTGGGGAATTTGTACCAGTATATGATACAAGTTAATTCTCATTTTTACCCATATCCCTACCCACCCACACCTCCTCACCCCCTTTATACATGCTCTTTTATTTTCTTTCTGTATCATATTTATTCCTTCCCCTCATTACATTCCCACACCAAATTTCCTATGGAAATGTCCCACTCTATAAAAGCTGTCATACTTTCTAGAGCTCATTTGCATCTATAGGTGTTCATGTCAAAGAGAAGATCCGGAATTTGCCTGTCTGTGATCTATTGATTTCACTTATTAGTATATCCTCCAGGTGTCTCCATTTGCACCTAAATGGATCGATCTTGTTGTTCTTTTTTTTTTTTTTTTTTTTTTTGAGATAGGGTCTCGCTTTGTAGTTCAGACTAGCTCTGAGCTCACTATGTAGCCCAGGCAAGCCTCGAACTCAGCAATCCTCCTGTCCCTGCCTCCCGAGTGCTGGGATTACAGGTGTGAGCCACCACACCCGGCAATCTTGTCATTCTTGATGGCAGAGTAATACTCCATTTTATTAAAAAAAACACATCTTCTTTATCCACTCTCCAGTTGATGGACATTTGGGTTGTTTCCAAGACTGAGCTATCACGAACTGAGCTGCTATGAACAAGGGTGTACATCTGTCTTTCCAATGTGATTTTCTAAATTCCTTTGGGTATATTCCTAGCAGGGGGATAGCAGCATCAAATGGGACCCCTAGGAGTCTGGTTTTTAAATAGCTTGCTCCACTCACATCTGAATTTAAGGTTTAGGCTTTGTAACCTTGCACCACATACCTTCTCCTGTCAATAAGGCATATCGTTTCCTATGTCATTTACCACATTATTGTACTAGGATCTAACAATTCCTTAATATATTAGTGTATACATTTGTGTTTCACTAAAATTGATTAGAAAAAAGAAAAAAGAAATGTTCAAGTTGGAATGAAAGGTTAATGTTATTTTTTTATCTTTTTTTTGAGGCAGGGTCTTGCTTTGTAGTTCAGGCTGGCCCTGAGCTCACTATGTAGCCCAGACAAGCCTTGAACTCAGCAATCCTCCTGTCTCTGCCTCCTGAGTGCTGGGATTACAGGCGTGAGCCACCACACCCGGCAAGTTAATGTTTTTTGACATCCTTTCTGAACACTGACAACAGTCAGTGCACATTTTAGCATTTCTTTTCCCAACAGTTAAATACTGCCATTCAGCACCACAGAAAGAAAAAGAGAACATGCCATCACAGGAGATCTTCTCCATGGGTCAGGGCTGCAGTAGCACAAGGACAGCTGCTGAAACTGATCTAGTTAGATCACTAGTATTCCCTTCCTATTTGAACCTCCACATGGAATTCTAGGAAAATTTCCTTGTTTCGTTATCTAGGGAAAATATGCCAGATTTTAAAATCTAAGAAAATCATAGCCAGAAAAAGTTTCTGTCTGAATGCCTAAATTAACCTAATAATCATGAGCCTCTTCTTTGCTTTCAAAAAATGAATAATTCAGATAAGAAAAAATAGAGTTAGTGGCTCTCAATTTATTAATTTGTGTCCTTTATTTCATGAGGTAAATGAAAGGAACCCTATCTAGACTAGTGATGAATATCTACCTTATTGTTTGTGTATATGCTAGATTCCCAAGGATCCGCTCTGATGTTTATTAATCTTTCCATAAATTCTACTATTAAACTGTTATTTCCCTCTTGAGAGTAACATGCTATTGCAGTGCAGAATCTTAAGAGGACACAACTTTGATCATGTCGGAAATGAGAAGCCTATTCCACTCTGACAGCACTATCGCCTCAATTTGTCATCTAGAAATGAACTCCCATAAGAACAGATGGGGGAAAAAGAAAACAGTAAAGACATGAACTCTATATTCTAGAACTAGTTGGCCTCTGCTCTAAAAACTGAGTTCAGATTTCCAAATTCTCATTTTAAAACTTCAGACAGTTGGCTTGGGGTGGGAGAAGAAACCTAATGCGTCTGCTGGCACCATTCCAGCCTCTGTGTCATCAGCCCGCATTCCCGGGAACATCTCCATTAGCTGGAGGTGAAAAAGCTAAAATACAGCTTAAACAAAAGAAACGAGGCTAGAGAGGAAGCAAATCAACCAACATGCAAAAAAATGGAGGAACATTAATCAATATTGCCAATCATCCCTTAGTTAGGACAATCAAGGAAAGCATTATAAGTTCCCCTGTCCAGATCTAAAAGAAATTTAAATGTGCCTGAAGGAAATAAGGCATGTAGATTTTTGAAAGCTGAAACTCTCCTGAGATAATTTAATGTCTGTAGCCTACCTTGTGGATTTCAGAATAATATATACCTGCAAAAAAAAAAAAAAAAAAAGCCCTCCAAATTTAATTCTTTTTTTTTTTCTTGCTTTTTGGAGACAGGGTCTCACTTTGTAGTTCAGGCTGGCCCTGAGCTCACTATGGTGCCCAGGCAAGCTGCCGCGAACCCAGCAATCCTCCTGTCTCTACCTCCCGAGTGCTGGGATTACAGGCGTGAGCCACCACGTCCGGCATTGTGGTATGTGGTGTTGATTATTGGTGGGCGTGTCTCCACGCCCAGCATTATATGTGGTTACCGGGGATCAAACTCAGGTCCTTGCGCTTGCGAGGCAGGCGCCGGAACCACTGAGCTAACCCTCCAGCCCCAAATTTAATTCTTGAAAAGTTAAAGGCTTTTTCTCCTTTCTATGTCTAGCATCAAAAGGAAGATACAAAGGGAAAATAAAGGGAAGAAAACTGTATAATGTTGACTTTTAAACCATTTCCACATGCATACATATACAGTATATATAAATCATGAGTTGTACTTGTTCTAGGCAAAGATGACTACTTAACTGCAGTCCTGGGTATCAAACTGACATCCATTAGCTATTGTGAATAATATAAAAGAAATTAAAGTCATAATATCACTTGAATTATTTGGGTTCACTCTATATCACAGCTAGTAAGCTTATGGCTTCATGCCATTATTGAGTAAGAATTAGGCAGAAGCTGTTTTAGAGCAGCAAAAAGCAGCGTCTGTCATGACAGACGCTGCTTCACAATGGTGTACTGTGCAGGAAAGCCTTCATACGATTGGACCGAAAGGTAAAAAGTTTTTGGAGATATTATTTCTTGAATGACCCCAAATGCAGGTTTTTGAGACTATGATCAAGTCATCTGCAGAAAGAAAATATATAGCAGTCAATAAATGTTATCTACACTTGCAATAAAAGGACAGGCAAATATTAGTGATTAAGTGTATCCCATGTGGACCTACTCACCCAACAATCATTTACAGATAATCCAATTGGTTTATACTGAAAAATAGCAGATGATTGTCTCAGATAACCAGTTTGCAATTTACTTGTACTTTACAAAAGGCTGTTGATTAAATACTATATAAAGAATTTACAAAGAAAGCTAATGAATACGGACTCAAGAATAAGATCTTTTGTCAAGATAGACATAGTCTAAGAAGCAGAGGTTAAGGAAGCAATTCAGCCTACATACAAATGACCAGCCAAATGTCACAAGCTTCAATAACGAAAACAATTTGTTTATTTGCTTGAAAGATTAAAGACTTGAAGGAGAAAGGTGAGAGTGGTGACATTCCTGATATAAAGCAGGAGAACTCTCAAACTGAGCCTCCCGTGAATGCAAAATGGGATGAAACAGGATGAAAGCAATGTTTTCTAGTGCAAGCTTCAACTGTACCTGGAAACTGGATCCAGTGCAGGCAGTGTGAGACAAATGGGAGCCTTGTGGAATAGATTCACACATAAAGATCAGGAGAAAAAAGGAAAGAAACATATGTCTGTTGACAATTTTTAGAGATCACAAGAGGATTTTAGGCTACAATTCCCTGTTGCTGGGCAAAAAGAAAACTGTTTAAAGCTGTTTTTTGACACAAACTTTTTTTTTGAGACAGGGCCTCACTTTGTAGTTCAGGCTGGCTCTCAGCTCACTATGTAGCCGAGGCAAATCTTGAATTCAGCAGTCCTCCTGTCTCTGCCTCCCGAGTGCTGGGATGACATGTGTGAGCCACCACGCCTGGCACTGTGGAATGTGGTGGTACTGATTGCTGATGGGTGTGAGTTACCACGCCCAGCATTGTATGTGGTTACTGGAATCAAACTCAGGACCTTGCGCTTGCGAGGCAGGCACCAGAACCACTGAGCTAAATCTCCGGCCCAACCCAAACATTTTTATTTGAATACAAAGTAATCAACTACAAGTCTTATCTACAAGCTTAAATATCTTTTGCTTAAAAATTCATAGAATTGTTCAAAAAATTTTAACTTTTCTACCTAAACATAAATAATTTAGAGATGTGATGAAATACGTGTAAGTCTAGGTTGGACTTGAAAGCTAATAGTTATAACTGTAATGCTATATTCTCTATTTCTTTGTGTGGCAATTAGAATGAGTGTCAATTTGATTGGCTTTGGGAATCCCCCAAGTGATTGGTGGAGCATGCATTCTGGTGGATCACAAAGATCTGGCCTTGGGGACCATTCCTGCTCCTTTATCCTTTCTAGTCTGGCACTCTTCCCCTGTTCTGTTTCCTGGCCACCATGAACAAAGCAGCTTTGTTCCACCTGTCCTGTTGCTATAACATTTCTGCCTTAGAGCCAGCTGAGCACTAACTGAACAGCAAACATGTACCAAGTAAACCTCTGTTTCTTCAGGTTATGGGAAGTGGATATGTGTCCAGAAATAGGAAAGCAGACTGATATATCTAATATTGCCTCAGTTCTTGAGGCACTTAATTATGTGCATGCATTCTAAATAGTTTTATTTTAAAGCAAACTAACCTATGCCTTTGACATAAAAGAGTTAGAACTGAAAAGTTCAAAATTATCTAGGACACATTTTGTTCAATCACCTCATTTTATAAATCATACAAGTACAGTCCTGGAGTGTCACTTACTGAAGGCCAGAAAAGATTTTAATAACCAGTGTATATAAACCAGATACTTCATTCCTATGACTAGGATAAGCATTTTCTACCACAGGAATGTTTAACTTGTGTTTTCTTTTTACAGTATCACTTCAACAGCTCCAGATATCATCCCTTAGAGCTCAGTATTCTACTTGATTGACTGAAAACCTTGTTAGACATTTATACCACTCCATATCTAGTCTAATTTGTAAGAGGCAATTTTAACAATGTTGAAAATCTTGTCATCCTTCCCTCTAAGCTTCATTGTATTTAGACTATGTATAGGAATAAAATTTAAATGTCTCAGATTTTGAATTTATTTTACATGAGCCTACAGAATGATCACATATACTATGGGATTTAATAGCAGTCGGTCTAAGAGTAACAGCCAGAATATTTTATTTTACTGTTTTAGATGTAATCCCCATGAAGTCAAGACTAGCATTTGCCACAGCGCTTAAATCTGGCTGGATTCCTAGAACAATTAGAATGTGAACATATTACATCCAAATGCATCTAAGTACATATCAAAGTACAACAGAAGCAAAAGACTTTGGGATTCAGATGTAGTGATTGCATTTATATGAGACTGAAGAAATCTGAATACACTATAATTCAATGTCTGAAATTCAACCATGCCTCCTTTCATTCACATTACCATAATTCTTTGCTGATTTCTGGCATCATCATGGGGGATGGCAGTATCCCTGTAATCTGCTCATCCAAACCTCCTGCTTCCTTTATATCATCAGTCACAGTGATTTTCTTCTCCACTCCAACCACTATGACTGATTTTGTAAAAATTCCCCCGTAACTAATCTTAACTTCCCTACCCTCTCTCCTTCTACCTTATTGGCCCACAAATTCTAACTTAGACAACAGGTCTATAATTTTCTAGGTCTATACCAATATTTATTTACTTGGGTGCCAAAGAGAACTATATAAATCACACTATATAATGCCATGGCAGAATGTAGAATTATAATTTCAGTGATACCTTATCCACTTTTCTCATCAAATGTGATCTGTCTCACCCAAGGTAAAAACAGATTTCTAATCATGTTTTTCTTTTTTTTTTTTTTTCCCCTCTCACTTCAGAGGATGAGCTGGCCACTTTCTTACAAAACAAGTTTTTGTGCCAGAATTCCTCCATTATTCCATACAAATTCCTCTATGAGCCACATCTGAATTACTATGGTCATTTGCTAAAATAAAGTGGCATTAAAACATTAGTTCTAGGTAAAACCCATACCTCTAAATTTCCTTAGTTTTTACCTACTGAATTGGTTTTTAGACAAAAGTTCCAATCATGACTCTATATTATATTTAGTCAATATGTCTTCATATCATTATCCTTACTATAATATTTTTTTGGTACTTTGTGTTTGATGCCTTTGACAGCTTTAAGAAATACTGGCAAAGAATTATATACAGTGCCCTTCAACTGGGATTTGTGTCATGTTTTTCTCATGATTAGAGTTATAGGGCCTGGGGAAGGAAGATTATGAGATAAAATGACACTTTTGTCACATCATATCAGGAATGCATACAGTCAATACAGCATCCTGTGATATTAACTTTCATTACCTAAGATATTGTCAGATTTCTCCATTGTAAAGTTACTCTTTTTCTCTTTCCATATTTTCTTTTTTGTAAATATGTCTCTATGTACAGACCATACTTAAGAGAGTTCATGTATTCCAAATTTGTTATTCAGTATTATATTTACTATTATGTCTTGTCTTCCTGTACAAATTTTGGAATTGTTTTGTCAATAATATTCAGTTCTCTGGTCAGTGAATGTGGATTATCCATTTATTTCTATAATCAATATTTTAAAGTTTTTCTTGCATATATTGTACCTATTTTGTTAGATTCATAACCAAGTACTTTATTTTTGGTGCTATAGTTCAATAGTCCCCTTAATTTCAAATTCCAATCAGCTAATTATTGCCAAGCAGAAAAGCAATTAATTATATTTTACCTTTATATCCTATGACTTCATTAGGCTTGCTTCTTAGTTCTGTGGCTTTGAGTACATACATGTCTTGCAATTTTCTATACACACAATTGTGTTATCCACAAGTAAAAGTTTTATTTTTTCTCTCCAGTCCATATGCCTTCCACATACTTTTCTTGTTTCATTGTCTAAGCTTGAATTTCCTCTACAAAAAGTAAGAGAGGATATACTTGCCTTACTCCTAATGTTAAGGTGAAACTATTATATATTCAATATTAAACATAATAACTGTATTCACAGCTGTTCTTTATCAAGTTGCCCTTTATTTTTGTACTCCTAGTTTGCTGAGCGGTTTTATCATGAAGCATTGTTACACTAACTGTATCCAATACTTTTCCTTTATCAATTGGTATAGTCATATAGTTTTTCTTTTTTAATCTGTTGATAATTGAAAATTATACTAATTTTTTAAAGTTCAGCAAGGCTTGAATTTGTGACATAAAGCTCATTTAGCTATGTTATATAACTATTTTTACACATTGTTGGATTTGATTCTTTAACATCTTGTTGAGAATTATTACATCTAAGAGCAACTGATCAGTAGTTTTTCTCTCTTGTAGTAACTATCGTATTTTCTTCTTAAGGAATTGTGCTCTCACAGGAAAAGTTAAGAAACATTCCCTCTGCTTCTATTTATTGGAAAGGAATATGGACCACTGATACTTCTTATCAGATGTGAACAGTGAAGTCATTTTGGCTGGTGATTTGAGGCAGAAAAGTTACTATTGAGCTAATTTTTTTATTACAGAAAGAGCTGTCCTGGTTATCTAGTTTTCTTTGGGTGTCTTTTGACAGTATTTGTCTTTCAAGAAGTTAGCTTCACCATGGTGATCAAGTTGCATACATATTTTATATCCCTTTATCATCCTTTTAATGTCCATGGAATGCAGAATGATGGTGACTCTCATTTTTTTCTGTTGATAGTTTGTTGCTTTTTTCTTTTCCTCTCTTGTTTGATCTGGCTAGCATTTTATAAATTTTATTGACCTTCACATGGATGTGCTTTAATTTTCTATAGTTTTCTTGATTTTAAATTCATTGATTTCTTCCTAATTTTTAAAAACTTGTTCTTCTTACTTGAAGCTTGCATTGCTTTTCTTTCTGTTTCTAAGGCAGAAGTTTTGGTGATTGATATTTTTTGCCTCTGCTCTCCCACCAATAATTGATTTTATACCTTCTCCTTAGTATCTATTTAATGCTATAAATTTCCCTCCAGGTACCACTTCATGGTGTTATGCAAGTTTTGATAAACCATAGTACTATGATAAGTTGCATTGTCAATTAACATTTTGCTGAAGACATTTTTAAATTTCTTTGGAAACTTGTTTTTCTAGACAACTTCCAGAGCCAATGTTCAGCTTTGTTATTAGTCTCTAGCTTAACTCATTGTGATATGAGAATATAATTTGTAGAATGTATATTATTTTAAAATTCTGTGGTCTATATGCCATAATAGGTAGCTCAACATCTAATATTTACTGGTAAATGTTCCTTGACAGCTGAGAAAAATTTAAAATCTCTTATTGTGCCAGCTGAGATAAAACTCTGGCAAAGACGTGTACCCTGAAGAGCAGACCTCTACTGTGGCAGACAAACTGGCCAATGTTTCACAGTGATCACCATTCACACTCCTTCCTAGAGCCATACAGTATTTTTCAGAAATTCGCCATGAGTATTCAGGTATAATACATGAAAATTGGGGGGGGGGGGTCTCTCCAGAAAACTGTGTGTTTCAAGAGCTTCAATCATCTGCCAGAATATCTAAAAGCATTATATAAAATAATGTACCTACAACACTTAGCTTATTACTGGAACATAATGTTTAGAAAATGCTTTTAATATTACAGTAATAACAACTCCAGTTCCTCTCAAGTAGTGAAGTGTCAGAAGGAAAAACAAATATAACCAGAAAATTCATATTATTATATATAATACTACCATGCACTAGCTAGGAAGAGCAATAAAAATATATAAATATAATTGAGAGATTTATGATGAGATATTTCATTATAAATTAATTTTAAAATATTTATTTAGTGCTTATTATTTGGCTAGCACTAGATTAAGATTTTGTTAATGTTTGCCATTGGGCTTAACTTGATATTTTGATCATCAAAAGCTGAAACAATATTATTATCTTTTACATTAGTGATTAAAAAAACCGGGCATCAAGATTCTAGATTTTTGTTTCTTGATGCCTTTGCCACCTGGTGCACACCATTTTGTTGTTTCTTCTCCATGAGAAACAAAAATCTTGTTTCAAGAAACAAAAATCTAGAATCTTGATGCCCGGTTTTTTTTAATCACTAATGTAAAAGATAATAATATTGTTTCAGCTTTTGATGATCAAAATATCAAGTTAAGCCCAATGGAATACATTAACAAAATCTTAATCTAGTGCTAGCCAAATAATAAGCACTAAATAAATATTTTATCTATTGAACATCCCTGTCTTGGAGCCAGTTGACTTTGGACTGTAATCTTTGTGAACTGTAAGCCAAATAAACCCCTTCCCCTTTAACTTTGAGTAATGGCTTTTTTGTCACAGAAATTAGAGAAAAGTAATTAACACAGAAATTTGGTACTACAGTAGTGGGGTCATTGCTATGCTATTACCTGGCCATGTGGCTCAAAAGCCTTTGAAACAAACAGGCTGTGGGAAGGGAAAGAGATAGAAAAGATAAGATGTTGGCAATCAAATTGTAGCTGGTATCCTTTACTCTATTTTGTATGGGAGATTCTTGTCCGAGTTCAGGAGGAGCAGAAGACCAAGAAAGACCAGGCTCAGGAGGTTCTGCTGGGGAGAAGTATTGCACTGGCTACTGAACTCCAGAAGATGGGTGTTGTGGCTTAGGAGAAAGTTTGTCTGATTCTTATGTCCAGAGACTTTGCCAAAAATTTCAGAGCTGTCATCTGAAGAAGTAGAGCTACAACATCATGGACTTCTCTGTACAGGAGACTCTGATCAAAGCTCAGAAGACCAGAAAGTTTGTAAAGACCAGGACTGCACTGGGTGTGGGACTCCAGATGATGTGTGTAATGGCTTGGCAGAAAGTTTGTCTGCATTTTATTCATGTCCAAAGACTATCTGAGGCTGAGATTAGGGGCAGTGGCCTAATTAATCTTGTGCAAAAGAAATTTCAAGGCAGTCAAATATTTAGGCAGTGGTATGGTTATAGTTGTGAACTTTTACTCAGATCTAGTTTGAGATTCAAGAGCAAAGAGACCAAAAGAATGATGTGAAACATTTTGAGTTTGGCAGAAAAGGAAGCTCCACTAAAGCTGTGAACTGCAAAGATAGAGCAGAAAAGATCTTGATTGCTGAGAAACAGAAGAATAGAAAAGATGGCCTGAGAACATTACAAGAAGCAGCAGGGCTTCACCTTTTGCAGCCTCAAAATTGCAAAAGTGAAGGACTTTTCTGTGAGAAGGAAGCCCAAGAACACCATGTTCCAGAATGGTGGCAGCCTAGGGAAGTTTATCCAAAATGGTGGTGGCCTAGGGAACTTGCTCCTTGGAGTGCAGTTCATAGGCACTGGGTCCCTACAGCTAAGAGAGAAGGAAAACTGGCTCCTACTGCTCCAACTGGCAGCACCCCTTGGCATCATCCACATGGTGCTGGTTTTAGGTACGTGTAAAATGCAAGAGTTGTAAGGTCAAGAAGGCTTCTCCTCAGATTTCAGAAAAAGGGAGGTATGGCTCTGAAAGGGTAGTATGTAAAGCCAAAAGTTTAGTGGAGAACCCTGAATTCTGGAGGTTCAGGAGCATGGATCATCTAAGGAAAACTGCAAGAAAAGGGCAGAACAGGACCAAAAGAGAAGCCATGGGAATTACAACCATCAGAAGTGCCATCGGGGCAGAGCCACCCAAGCCCTTGGAGTCCACAACTTGCCATAGATTGTCAGAGATGCTGGAAGTGGAACTGTGGGACTTAATGTTTCCCTTACTTGTTTTTGGGATTGCTTTGGTCCCATTCCTTGTAGCCCCTTGTTTGTAACTTTTGGAATGGAAATGTCTATCTCATGTCATTGAATATTAGAAGTGTTTGACTTTCTTTTCATTTGTAAAGGGGCTTGCAGCTACAGTGTTTGCCTTAAATCTCAGAGGAAACTTAGGACTTAAACTTTTCAGCAATGCTGAAACTACTAGGACTTTGGAAACTCTTAGAGACAGTCTAAATGCTTTTTTGCATAAAGGGATATGCATGAGCTATGGCATAAAGGCTTATGCCTGGAGTGGAATGTTATGGATGGGGTCTACATAGCTCCCCAGAGTTTCATGTGGTGATAGGCTTGATCTAGAGCATGTGAGTCTGGGATTCATGATGCACTGCTAGGCTCAAGGGCACTAAGATTAAGGGTATGAGTGCTACTGCCCTACATAGTCTGAATAAGACAAAAAGGGCAGGAAGATGCTGTTAACCCTCTCTCAATCTCTTTGCTACTTGATGTGCTCCATGTTGTTTCTCCTCTGGGGGGCCTGTTGGCCATCCCTGTCTTGGAGCCAGCTGACTATGGACTGAAATCTGTGAACTGTAAGCCAAATAATAAATCCTCTCCCTTTAAAAAAAATCTGAATTTTCACAACTAATTAACATTAGAACAGAGAAGAGCATTCAGGACATTTAAGTTTCAGGGCAAGCTGCTTACATATTAGACCACATAAAATTTTTTACTCCTATAGAAAGAGATAAGATATTTGGTGTTTTTCTCCAAAATTCAGTAATCATGCAGCTTAGTATACTTCAAAGTATCCCTCATACCAATGTTATATTCTGAAACAGATTTGTTAGTGGCAGCTCTCGCCATAAGCTCAGAAGTGTCATTTGGAAAAGTGGGCCCGTGCAATAACTGGTTATTCTAGTATAGCTTCCTCAGTTCTTAATTGCAACATATCCAAAGTAGATATAAGGTTGTATCTGATAAAATGAGTGGGTATCATGAACTTGAGGAGTCAAAATGTCAACACAATCTGAAGTTGGTATAAAATGGGGAAATCAGTCTTCACTTAGCTCAGCACTTAAATCACCTGCGGTGCAGGAGCAGTTCTAATATCCTTGAGATAGCTGCACTTCTGGGAAATAACAGCGTGAGCTGTGGATTGGTTTGTCTGTATTCGCGGTCATGATACCCTAGATACAATGAAAAAAAAATGGCTTATAGATCTGGCACAAGTGAGAAAAATGGTCTGGACTTCAAATGAGTTTCCCACTTCCTGCCTGTGAGCTACAAAAGGTTCATCTCCTGAGAATATTACATCATCACACGAAAAATATCTCCTTCAAAACTGAATTTTAGACATTTCTACTTGTGCTTAGTAATAACCATGCTACCATCACAACTTCTAGCTTCATGCAAGCTTTCTGAAAAATTCACAAGGAAGACTGCACAAAAAGGAGAAGCTTCATTAGCCTGAAAGCACTAAGCTACATATTAATTATCCTACTACATGGATGTCCCATAAAGTCACATGAAGATGAAGTTTGATTAAAAGTGAAAGTATTCTGTCTTATTCACATCTAAACAGAAGCTGAGAAACATTTATAGTTTTTACCTATAGTATAGAAAACTATACAAAGTTTCACTCTCTTTCTCTTAAAACAAAATAAAGGCCAAAGAAGCATCTGAGTTTTCCCCCCTTTTTGAGTCAATCAGGAGCTGCAATTATGAGACAATAAACCAGCCAAAAGCATACAGCAATGGGACATAGAATCTGAGGGATTTTTCTTAGCAAGGGAAGAATAAGAAAGATACTAAACACAGAATAAGAAGGGTCATTTCACCAGATTTGGAAACCATAAGAAATAATCAAATGAAAATGGTAGAAATAAAAAACACGGTAAGAGAGATAAGGAATTCCACTATGAGGTTATTTTTAGACTGGGAAAACTGAAGGAGTCAGCAAGGTAGATCAATAAAAATCACTCAGACAGAGTCACAAAAGGAGAAAAGAATGGAAAAATAAATAGTTAATAATGAACACCCAAGAGCTTTAGGACGATACCAAACCACTGGGTGCACACATTAGTGGAATCATAGAAGAAAATGAGAGAATAAAAAGTGGGAAAAATATTTTTAAATGGATTAGAATTTTCTAATATTAATGACATATAACAAACCGAAGAATTCTGATAGTACCAAAAGGGATAAATACCATCACACACACACACACACACACACACACACACACACACACACACACACACACTTAAACTGCTGAAATGAAAACTAAAAAATTGTGAAGTCAAACAAAAAATCAACACACCACACATAACAGAGACAAAATAATTACAGCTGGCTTCTCATCAGAAACAGCAAAGATGAAAACAGTGAAATAATTATTTTAAAGAGGTAGAAGAAAAACAATTACCATCCCAGAATTCTATGCCTAGAAAATGTATCTTTCAAAAAAGGAAGGGGGCTGGGTGTGGTGGCTCACGCCTATAATCCCAGCACTTGGGAGGCAGAGACAGGAGGATTGCTGAGTTTAAGGCTTGCCTGGGCTACACAGTGAGCTCAGGGCCAGCCTGAACTACAAGGCAAGACCCTGTCTCAAAAAAAAAAAAAAAAAAAAAAAAAAAAAAAAAAAAAAAAAAAAAAAAAAAAAAAAAAAAAAAAAAAAGAGGGGGTCCAAAATGTATTGTGGTATTGTGAAATAGGAAGACAATATTCAGACGAGATTGGGCACATTCAGGGTGGTATGGCCATAGACAAGGAAGACAATATTCAAAGGGGGAGGAAAATGGAGGAGGGGCTTAGGAAAGTAAATAATGGAAAGAAAAAAATTCAAAGGAAACAAAGTTTATGTACACAGAGGGTGGAGGAGCCGAAGGGAAGGCAGGAGAATGGAAAAAAATAAGAATCAAGGCCAGGCGTGGGGCTCGCACCTATAATCCCAGCACTCAGGAGGCAGAGGCAGGAGGATTGCTGAGTTCGAGGCTTGCCTGGATTACATAGTGAGCTCAGAACCAGCCTGACTACAAAGCGAGACCCTGTCTCAAAAAGAAAAAAGAAAAAAAATAAGAATCAAGGTATATCATGTACGGGAACAAATTCTCAATGATGAATCTGATCATAGTGTATACTTAAAATGTACCAATAAACTCAATTTTTTAAAAAAAAGATGGGAAATGAAGACATCCTCAACAAAATAAAAACAGATTATTCATTTCAATGAAATCTGTTTTACAAATGGACAGACTTCACACAGAAGAAAAAAGATGCCACACAAAAACACTTATCTGTACAAATAAGTGGAAAGAATTAGAAAGTAGAAAAAGGAAGAAGAATTAAATGTTGTATTTTTGCTGTTTGATGTCTGAATAAGATAGCTATAAATAAGAATTCTGTGCTGATAGCATCTATAAAAATAAAGCTCCTGACAACAGGAGTAGAAAGAACGAGCAGTTGAAATAGGGAATGTGCACTTTGTAGGAGATTGTCAGACTACATGTGAAACTATAAAATACTACAGAGATAAAGAGAGAAAACAAATTATCATTTTAGGAATGAGAAAGATGATATCGATAACAATTCTATGAAGGAATCTTATGGACAACATTATAGCCATGAATATTGTGATATACATTAAATGAACAAATTCTTTAAAATAATATCAAGTTGATTCATTTATGTGCAAATGGATACACCTGGAGGACATGCTAATGAGTGAAATCAATAGATCACAAATAGGCAAATACTGGATCTTCTCATTGATATGAGCACCTGTAGATGCAAATGAGCTCTGGAAAGTATGACAGTCTTTGTAGAATGGGAAATTTCCAAAGGAAATTTGGTGTGGGAATGTAATGAAGGGAAGGAATAAATATGATTCTGAAAGAAAATAAAAGAGCATGTATATAGGGGGTGGGGAGAGGTGGGTGGGTGGGGATATGGGTAAAAATGAGAATTGACTGTGTCATATATTGGTACAAATTCCCCAATGTTATGTGTGATTGTGAGATATATATACATAAATTGTACCAATAAAGAATTCAATTAAAAAATAATATCAAGTTTACTTGAGAAAATACAGATAACCTAGGCAATTCTTTCTTTACTAAAAAACTAAATTTATAATTATAAATATTTGTACAAAAAACACTCGAGGGTCAGAAATTTTGCTCAGTGATACTGCAAGCAAGAACAAGGTCCTGAATTCGACCCCCAGTACTGGAAAGAAAGGACAGAGAGGGGGGAGGGGGAGGGGGAGAGGGAGGGGAGGGCGAGGTGGAGGGGGAGGCGGAGGGGGAGAGGGAGAGAGGGAGAGAGAGATGGAGAGAGGGAGGGAGAGAGAAAGAAAAAGAGAGAGAAAGAAAGAAAGAAAGAAAGAAAGAAAGAAAGAAAGAAAGAAAGAAAGAAAGAAAGAAAGAAAGAAAGAAAGAAAGAGAAAGAAAGAAAGAAAGAAAGAAAGGAAAGAAAGAGAAAGGAAAGAAAGAGAAAGGAAAGAAAGGAAAGAACTCATACAGAAATATACTCATGAACATTATTGTAAAAATTCTTAACAGAATTTAAGAATTTAAAAGCCACAATGAATAACAGTGATAATATAACTGAGTAAATATCATGAATGTAAGAACAGTTTAACATTTGAATATAAACCAATATAACTGATCATATTAACAAATTAAAAGAGATTATGTGGCAGTCTCATTAGACACAGAAGAAGATTTGAAAACCAAATCTCCTCATTCCTGATAAAAACTTTTCAGTAAACAAAGAATTAAGTGGGAAACTTTCTCAAATTAAAAAAGGACATTTATAAAAATTCCCAGCTAACATATGATTGATGATGACAAATGCTTTGTTCTAATAAAGGAGCAACGCAAGGATATCTACACTCACTTTTTTGTTCAGTGTTATAAGGGAGGTAGTAGCTAGTGAGAGATGACTCAGATGAAAAAGAACTAAAAGATAAGTTCTGTGTGTGTCTGTATATGATTGACATCAGACTGGCAAATTAAGGGAAAAAGAACACAATGAATGTGGCTGAAATCAACCAATGGGCTTGAGCCTGGATAGAATAAAAAGTGAAAAATGGAAAAAGAAAATCTCCCCTTTTTGAAATAGTTCTAGGTTTTTCTATTTCTTTTGAACATTGACTTCTGGTTTCTTTCATCTTTCAGTGCACATTTTTGAGCTTTCTAATGCAGACTGGCTTTTCAACTCAGACTTTCAATACTGACTACTTAATTGCTACTGGCTCTCCAACATACAGATGGCTATTTGGGACTCTTCCACTTCTGATCCTGTAAGTCTACCTAATAAATCTCTCTTTGTAATTATGAAAATAAAGGTATAAGAAGATACATGTGTAAACAGATAGATTATGTTGATCTAAAACATTATAACTAGTAATATTGTGGTGCCACGAGTGTGTCAAGAGCAACAGAATTGTAAATATAAATCTCACTAATCAATTTAGTTGTGCGTGGAATTGTCTCACTAATCCACTGAGACATAAAGTTGCCATAATCTATCATTTTGATCATGTAGAGAATCAGTGGTATGAACTGTTCATAGTAATACACAATATAAATCTATTAGATTATCCTAATTCACAATTTGTGAGCTGCAATAAATTTAGTCACTCTATATGCAAAACTTTGAATATTTTTGGAAAAGTAAAAAATAGTGATGCTAGCTAGATTACCACCCCTGCTTGACAGTTCATATAATACTGTTTTCTAACCTTTGATTTTTATTCCATGGATTTTTTATTAGATGTGTTTCCTTTAGGTGGCAAGTGGATAGATTTTGCTTTTTTATTCAGTCTGACAGTCCATGTCTTTTAGTGGGAGTCGAGGACATTTACCACTATAGAAATGATCCCTGAAAGTATATCCTTGAGGACATTTACATTGAGAAACATTACTGAAAAGTGTTAAATTATTTCTTTCATTGTATTATTTTTCTGTTATTCATGCCTTTATTTTCCCCTTCGTGGTTAGCTCTTTGCCTTGCTTGATGTATCCATTCCACCAGAGTTTTAGGCTTTGCTCACTTCATTGTCTCTGGCTAGGAGATTCTCCACTATTTTTAGAGTGTTAATGTGGATGATAAAATAGGTAATATTTTTCAAAGGCATACTCATTTTTAAACAGAAATGGGATTGTAATATCCCCTGGCATGCTGTTGTTGCTTACAATTGCTTTTGCTATTTTAGGTCTTTTGTGATTCCATATGAATTTTTTATTATTTTCTCTATTCTGTGAAATATGTTGTTAGGATTTAAATCAGAATTGCATTGAAATTGTACAATAGTTGTGGGAATATAGCCATTTTGATGATGTTGGTTCTTCCTACTCAGGAACAAGGGTGTCTTCTCATTTTCTGATATCCTCTTCAATCTCTTTTTCCAGTGTGCTATAGTTTTCAAAGTGGAGGTCTTTCATCTCCTTTGTTAGATTGATTCCTAGATATTTCATTTTTTGGATGCTATTATGAAAAGAATTGACTCCCCAATTTTTCTCTCAGTAAGTCTGTTATTTATGTATAAAAAGGCTATTGATTTTTGAGCATTAACTTTGTATCCAGCTATGCTGGATTTGGCAATTAAGTCTAACCATTCTTTGGTTCAATTTTCAGGATCTTCTATGCAGAGTATCATGTCATCATCAAATAATGACAGTTTAAGTTCTTCCTTTCCTATCTTTATCCTTTTTATTTCTTTCTCTTGTCTAATTGCTGTGGCTACTGATTCTAGCACCATATTGAACAGGAGTGGTGTAGTAGACATCCTTGTCTTGTTCCTGACCTTAGCATGAAAGGTTTATGTTTTTGATCATTTAGTATGATGCTAGCTATTGATTTCTCATAAAGAGCTTTTATTAGGTTGAGAAAAGTCCATCTATTCCAATTTTCTGTAGGGCTTTAACCATGAATGGGTGTTGGATTTTGTTGAAAGCTTTTTCTGTATCTATTGAGATGGTTTTTGTTCCTGAGTCTGTTACTACAGTGTATTGCATTTATTGATTTATGTATGTTGAACCATCCTTGCATCCCTAGGATGAATCCAACTTGGTCAGGGTAGATTATCTTCTCAATGGTTCTTTATATTCTGTTGTGGGGATTTTTGCATCAATGTTCATTAGGGAGATTGGCCTGTACTCTTTTTTAGTTGGGTCTTTCTCTCCTTTTGGAATGAAGGTAGTGGTTGCTTCCAGGAATAAATTTGGAAGTACTTCCCTTTCATTTTCATTACAGTTTGAGAAGTAGTCACTATAGCTCTTCTCTAAAACACTTGTAAAATTCAGCAGTAAATCCATCGGGCCAGAACTTTTCTTTGCTTCTGCACAGCAAGAGAAACCACCAACAGAACAAAAAGACAATGTACAGTATGGGGAAAAAATTGTTTGCTGTTCCCCAGAAAAAGGACTACCTAGATTATGCAGAGAACTTTTAAAAAGCACCTTTCCATTTAACGACCCAATTCAAAAATGGGCAGCTGAAATGAACAGATACTTTTCAGAAGAAGAAGCAAAAGTAGCAAACAAACATAAAGAAATCCTCAACGTCACTGGTCTTTTGGCAGATGCAGATGAAAGCAACACTAAGATTCCATCTCACTTCACAAAGAATGACTGCTATCATGAAATCAACCAACACAAATGCTGGTGGAGCTGTGGAGAGAAACAAACTCCTCTACTGTTGTTGAGAATGAAGACTGTGGAAGTCAGTGTGAAAATTCCCCAAAGAACTAGGATTGGAAGTCCCATTTGACCCTGCTAGATATATACACAAAAGAATTAAAAGAATCACAACACAGAGACATAGGTCTACCAATGTTTATAGCAGCTCAATTTATTATAGTTAAATCTTGGAAATAGCCCGAATTCCCATCAACTGGAGAAAATCTTGGAAATAGCCCAAATACCCATCAATGGGAGACTGGATAAAGAAGATTTGTTTTTGTTTCATAAAGTGGAGTATTACTCAGCCTTAAAAATGAGAAATTTCAGTCATTTATACTCAAATGGTTGTACCTTAAGGACATACACATAAATGAAATAAATAAGTCACAGATGTATACCATATCATTTTTCTAGTATGAGATACTAAAGATGTAAGTGAATTCCAAAATGTATGATAGGTATTGGGAAATATGAATAAAACATTTGAAATGAAAAAAGAAGAGGGCTAGGGAAAAGTAAAGATGGAAAAGAAGAAATTGATGGTAAACAAAAGGAAAAAAAGATTATGTATATAGTAGATGGGTGTGGTAGGGAGGGCAGGGGAATGGATAAAAATGAGTCAATAAATCTCATGTACAGGTACAAATTCTCAATGTTGAATGTGATCATAATGTATGTATAATATATACCAATAAAATCAATTTTTCAAAAAAATTTTTAAATATAGACCTTAAATCAGCATCTGGTACTAGAACTCTTTCTCCTACAATCAGGATTCACAGGCCTAGGAAACAAGCAGGGTGGGGAATGGGAATTATAGTACTCACCACCATTTTTCCTAATGTTCCATTTATTGATTGGTTGATTTTTGGTTCCAGGGATCAGACTCAGGACCTGTGCTTGCCAGGCAGGGAAGTCACCACTGAGCTACTTCCCTAGTGCCTTCAGTGAAAATTTTATTTTCTGTTTTCATAACTATGCTCTACTGGCTTAGTAGTTTCAGCTCCAGAAGAGAGAAGTCTTGTATTAGGAAGCATAATGATGATTCAGTTGAACTGGAAGCTAAGACTTCACCTTGATGTTTTGGGCCTCCTAATGCCTCTGGTCAAGAGGCTAAAAGAGAGTTGCAGTGCTGGTAGGGTGGTTGATCCAGACCATTCAAGGGAAAGTGGATTATTACTCCACAACAGACATATGTAGGAATATGTTTCAAGTACAGGAGATCTTTTGGGTGCTCCCCAGGATTACTCTGCCTTGTTATAAAGCTCTGTGGGAAACTACAAAAGCCCAATCAAGGCAGGATGACAAATGGCCCAGAACCTTCCAACATGTATCCTCTTGACAGGTAAAGAACTGAGGCCTGCTGAGGTGCTTGTTGAAGGTTAAGGGAATACAAAATAGATACTAGAAGGACATAGTTATAAATATAAGCTATGGCTGCAAGACTGGTTACAGGAATGATAGTTGTACTTGTCATAAGTTTTCTTTTCATACTTTGTTAATATGCATGTGGAAACATTTCCATAAATTAAATAGATATCTTTGTTTTCTCTTTTAATAACATAATGTTGACTGACTTGATGTCACTTGATAAATTGATAAATTTACATTAAATATTCAAGTTCTGGAATCTCAGAAGAACTGTAAGCATCACTGAAAGAAAAACTTTGGAAGGAATAAATGCATTTCTATTTGTATGCAGGACAGTTGCATCAACATAGGCATAATTATGAAATTGCAATTTGATTTGAAAATTAAGTAGGTTTTAAGGAGATGTGTCTTGACAAGGGATGTCATGTGATCAATAATCATGATGTCAACCTGACTTGAGTAAGACTCACTTGGCAGATTAGTAAATGTTTGGGTGTCTGTAGGTGACTGACACACATGCAGGCCAGCTTTGAGAGAAGACCTACCCAAGATGTGAGTAGCACCAAGTAATAGACTTGTAGCTTGTGTGGAGTAAAAAGAGAATTCATATGAAGTGTTCGCATATTTTAAAGAGATGCTGTCTTTGCTTGCCTTTGGATTTGATCTCTAAATTCTTCAGGCTTCCAATGTGGAGTTTTCATCTTTCTTACACTGACCTGCACACATGACCACAGTGACCAATACCTTTGATCAATACTGGATCCACTCTTTCTTCAGTTTGGAGAGAACCCTTTGGTTTCTCCCACTTCTGATCCTGTGAGCCTACCTTAAAAATCACTATACATAATTATAATTGTATATTGTTTCTCTTCCTTTAGAGAACTTTAATACTATATGGATATACAGATGGCAAATAAGCACATGAAAATATGCTCAACACCATCAGTCACTATGGAAATAGAAATTAAAATTCAATGAGATACTCTTAACTATGAATTAGAATGGTTTGAGGTTTTTAAGGTGTGATAACAGCATATATTGGTAAGGATACAAGGCAATTGAAAGTCTCATATACTCTTGATGAGTGTGTAAAGTGATTAGGAGACATTTGGCAGATTATTACACAAGTAAACATATATTGTTCTCTCACCTATCAGTCCTTCTTGATGTTTACTCATGAGAAATAAAAACTTGTGTTCTCACAACAGCCTACTTAGAAATGTTTATAACAAGTTCTTTTCAAAATAAAAAAAAAACAGAAATAAATGGTGTATGGATAAATTGGATGATGTTTCTATAACAGATA
>PVIC010006337.1:26423-54739 GCA_004025085.1 Thryonomys swinderianus
ATATATATATATATATATATATATATATATATATATATATATATATATATATATATATATATATCAGTGGTTGCCAAGAAGTAGGGCAGAGAGAATATTGACCTAAAACCAGCAGTGTAAAAATGCCTGGGTGTTGATGGAGCTGGTTTATACTATAATTGTGATGTAAATACAGAATTGTAGGTATTTGTCAAAATGAAGCATAATGTCCATAGATATTAATTTTTCTATTACATAAATTTTAAAATAAACCAAAATTAAATTAGATTGACAAAACTTTTAAAGGTGGGCAGAATTTTTTTTAAATGGTAGACTTAGTTGATTTTTTTCCTGTTAGAAGTACACACATAGAAATTCACATATACCATGTGAAAGACCCATGTTGTCATGGAAGGAACACTAAAGAAAGCATTAGAAGATTCAATCTTACTCCTCATTTGTGTGTCCTTTATATCCTTGAAAAAGTCGTTCAACATTTTTGCATCCACAGTCAAGTAAATTGTTAGTATTTTGTAAGGAAACAACGTAGATTTCAGAGCTAGACAAACCTAATTTTGAATCTTCTCACCTTCAGTTTTGTTATATGATGTTGAGCAAGCTATAAAACTCCAGAGTCCCAACTTTATCTATAAAAAGGCAATACAAATGATGCTGTCCTAAAAGTGCAAATTGTCCTCTGTTGGACAATGCATTATTTTGGGGGGCTCTGTGGAAATAGATACTCTCACATTTAATTGCATATAAAAAAATCTCCTGTGGACGACAAAAAAATAATTACTGTGTCTACTTCTGACAAGTATGGGCAATGAATTTGGTAGAAGGGAGCAAGGAGCCTAAGGAGGATTTTTTACCATTTAATATCTGCAAATGTTAGGTAGTAAATCGCGTGAATTAATTTTTATGGATGTCAATCATAAAATATTTATGTTTTTAATAAATTGAATTTATTGGTACATTTTAGGAATACACTATGGTCACATTCCTCATTGGCAATTTGTACCTGTATATAATATATCTTTATTCTTATTTTTTCCCATTGCTCTGCCCTCCCTTCAACCTTCCACCCCCATATATGTAAGTTCTGTTTCCATTTTTTTTCCTTTTTATCAATTTTTTCCCTTATTTGTTTTTCCCTACCCACACCCAGTAACTATTTCCCTTTGAACATTTTCCTTCAATTTCACAATATCTATCATACATTCTGGATTTCATTTACACTTGCAGTTTCTCACACTAGAGAAACAATATGGTATTTACACTTCTGCATCTTATATATTTCACTTATGAGTATGGCCTCAAGGTGTATTTATTTAGCTATAAATGTCTCTAATTTATCATTCTTAACAGCTGAATAATATTCCATTTTATTTTAAAAAATCTTTATCTGTTCTCCAGTTGATGGGCATTTGAGCTGATTCCAAGATTTAGCTATTACAAACTTATCTGCTATAAACATGGGTGCACATAAAGACCCAATTCATAAATGGGCATCTGAAATGCACAAACATTTTTCAGGGCAATAGGTAAAGGCAGCTAAGAAATACACGAAAGGGCTAGGGATTTAGCTCAGTGGCTCTGACATCTGCCTGGCAAGTGCAAGGTCCTGAGTTCAATCCTGGTATCACAATGCCAGGCATGGTGGCTCACGTCTGTAATCACAGCACTTAGAAGGCAGAGGCAGGGGGCTGTGACTTCAAGGCTAGCCTGGAGTACATAGTGAGCTCAGGGCCAGCCTGAACTACAAAACAAGACCATCAAAAAAAAAAAACAGGAGAAATACATGAAAAAATATTCAACATCATTGGTCATTCAAGAGATGCAGATGAAAACAACATTGAGATTCCATCTCACTCCACAAGAATGGCTACTATCAAGAAATCAACCAACAATAAATACTGGCAGGGCTGCAGGGAGAAGGAAACCATTCTCCACTATTAGTGAGAGTGGAGAGTGGTGCAACCACTGTGGAAATCAGTGTGGAGATTCCTCAAGAGCTAAGATTAGATGCTCCATTTGATCCTGCTATGTCTCTACTGGGTATATTCATGAAAGAATTAAAAGCATCACACCATATAAATTAATTTATTATTTAAAATACAAATAAATTGAAATTAATAAGATATTAAGTATCCAACCCAGAACTTAGCACTAAGAAGCACTAAGATATTCTGAAGGAAATGGACAAGCACTGTCACAATAAAATTAGTCTAAAAAGGATTAATAAGAATGACATTCATCAAAATATTTATGTATATCACAAAAGCTAATCATAGCATGGTTTCATGACTGATGCATTTGGATGCCCAGTAGCATCTAGGTGATGTTAAAAGGTATTTACTAATCACTGCTTCCCAAAAAGAGATGCAGTTGACCGAACATTTTATTCTCTGTTTCTAGTGACTCATATTTCTCCTCTAACAGGTCCTTATTTGTTTTCTTTAATGTTTTTCACAAACCAACTGGTAAGTCTAATTGTCAAATTGTGTTATTCTAAATATTAAAATGCTGGTCTGTTTACCATTTAGAGTAAAAATTTGAAGATCATTTACTTAGAACATTAACTTTATTACAAGAGCATTTATAAGAGAACACTGAAACATGGTGGCCTATAATACAGCACAGGGCCACTTAATATAGTATCCTGAAATTGCTTGTGACAATGTGCTTCCATGTGTCAACAGCAGGTAGTCTGTTTTCAAAGCAATTGATGTCACAAACAGTGAATACAGTTACAAAATAGAAATTACAATGATGGACTATCTAGCTTCTTATTACCTCCTGTCAAACTCTCCCTATTCTATTTCAAGTTGTAAGCAAAAGGGCTACATAGCTGGTTGTCATTCATCAGCTGTGGTCTGCTGTCCTAACAAACCAAGTGTTTCCTTGGCTTCCTGTGCCAATACATGAGTCATCACAGAAAATTACTGTCAGCCAGGAAATTCATAGATCTGGGATACTGTGTGGTATTTAAATATCCAAGGCCTTCTCTAATATGCTATACGGTTGTTGTAGTAGACACTTCAAAACATTTTGAAATATTTTATCTATTTGGTAAACAGAGAAAAATTAAATCAATAAGTATTTTAATGTACAGAATTATGTTTACAGATGAAGAAGCTAAGGCTTAGAAAACTATATAAAAAAAGAAAAAGAAAAAGAAATAACATCATACAGCTGTTAATACGGATGGGACTAGAAACTCCCTCTGCATTTCCCCAAATGACCTCTTTCCAATCTATTATGTTTTCTTCACTCAAGACTGTTACATCATTTGCATTTTCCTCCTTTCCTTACTCCGTAAAGTACCTAAAAACACATAATACTCAAAAACTTTCTTCATGGTATCACCTCACATTCTCGAATTTCTCCATGATGTTTGCATAAGCTTGGGAAATAGAAGTTGTGTCTCCTTCGAGGCAGAGGAAGGCTGGTTTCCAAATCAGGATAGAAAGGACTGTATCTCCTTGTAGGAGAACAGTTGTTTGTATTTTGCTACCAGTTGCTTCATAATATTGGAATTTCCTAAACCTATTGATCCTCAGCAATGACAAACATTTCCTGTAGGTACTATATATCTAAGCCACTCCTCGTGACCCCTATGGGACTTGTGGGGAGGGGAGGGGAGGGCACCATGCAAATATAAACCTTTTAAATTTTTTGCTACCTGCACGCTGAGTAATAAGGTAACAGGGGTCTGCATAGCAGGTTAACTAATTTGCTTGCAGTAAAGCAAAATCACGGACACTTCAGAGTTCCTGACAGTAGTGGGTACTATATACATATTCATTTACTCTTTAAATACATTTCATTAGGCAGTGTTCAAATATTTTCCAGTTTGGTGATGCCTGAATGTATACAAACTCCTTCTTGTGAATATTTCACTAAAAATTTTGTTCATACAGAAAATCCAGTTTTTGATACACAATAACACAATACCACACCCTAAATAGTAATACAGATATATAATATTTTATCACACTAAAAAGTCCTATTTACATAAATAATAAGGTAACAGGGGTCTGCATAGCAGGTTAATTAGTTTGCTTGCAGTAAAGCAAAATCACGGACGCTTCAGAGTTCCTGACAGTAGTGGGTACTACGTACATATTCATTTACTCTTTAAATATATTTCATTAGGCAGCGTTCAAATATTTTTCAATTTGGTGATGCCTGAATGTATGCAAACTCCTTCTTGTGAATATTTCACTAAAAATTTTGTTCAGACAGAAAATCCAGTTTTTGATACACAATAACACAATATAACCCCTTAAATAGTAATACAGATGTATAATATTTTATCACACTAAAAAGTCCTATTTAAATAAATAAAATGCATTTACTATTCTGAAGAACCAGACCAATATGTGACCTAACTATGCTTATTGGATTAACAATACTAATAAAAATAATACATAATAATAAAAGAATCCTTAATTCCCACTATTTGATGTGAATAAGACTGGACTTGAGATTCTACTGAGTTTAATTATCAAAGGTAGCATATTATTTATTTAAAAAATTATTTTTCTACCATTATTTGAAACCTGTTACCTGGTTAGTTAAAATTGTAGCATCAGCTAAATCACTAGCAAATTGTCATTGTTTTTAAGTAATGCAAACTACGGATACCACCAAGAATTAATCATCATCCATTTCTTTTGCTTTTAGACTTTAATCTTTCTAAATCAGTGATCTCAGATTTTTAAGCAATTTTTTTTTTTTTGCTTTTTTTTGAGACAGGGTCTCGCTTTGTAGTTCAGGCTGGAAGCAATTTTTATCTGAATAATGAGCGTAATGGGGCAATGTACACAAAAAGCAAAGCACACTGTTCTTTGGAAGACAACATAGTATTAAAAACAAACTAGACAATCTGGATAAAGTAAGCCAGGCTTTGGGTGGGGGATAAAAATCCAGAAGTAGGCATTTAATTTTAGAAATGTTGATATTCTCCTTGGATTATTTTTGAACTATTGATAGATTTGTAAATTCTACTAGACTAATTATTTGAAGAAGAGTGGATGAAGAGGTGAGCTAGAAAGAAAAATGTCAGACCTGCTAAATATTTCAAATATTCAGGAGATAATTAACAGTTGAATGTGCTAGCTTTTAGGAAAAGAACAGGATATATAAAACACCTGGATTCCTAATTATCCTGTTTGGCAATACTTTTCTCAATGTTTCTGTAAGCACTAGAGATTTTTCTCAGTGTTACATTATGTAGATAACATAAAGGAGCAGAAGAAGAGAAAACATGTCTCTGAGAACACTAGCTAACAAGTAAGCTGTACCTCTTTCAATAATTCAAATTTAATGGTTCAGATTTAAATACGCTGTTATTTAAAACACACTGTTATTTTGAATCAGGAGGGGAAATCATCTTGCTCCTCAGTGGCCCATAATTAACTCTTGATATTTCCAGTCTCCTCATAGTTTCCCAATTTTATGCTCAGTCAGTGCTTCAAAGATTTCATGAGCAAAAGTATCTGAGGAGCTTGTCAAATCACAGATTTCAGCCCTGCCCACTGATTTACTGTCTGGGGATATCACTTCGAGGCCTTAACAGTTCATAGGCAAAGATGATTCATGTACATCTTCCTTTAAGTTAACTTCAGTGTATGTAAGTTCCAAGAGCACAGAGTAGGAAGGAGTTCAGACACCGAGGCTTTTAATTTCTATTCTTCCCTTTTCATGAAGATTAACATTAAAGAGGAAAAAGGTGAAACTTTTGTTTTTATGCTAACTCATCACTATTAAATCCATAGAAGAAATTATGAATTTCAGAAGAAGCTTTAAAAACAATATTCAAGGATAGGTTTCCAAATGCTGGAGTACTTACTTACCTTTAAAATTCCAGTAGGACCAAAATGATCACAGGGTAAACTGTCACATAACTGAATATAAATATGTTATGTTTAATCTTTCCCACAACATCTATATAAAATAATTTTCTGCATAGCACAGGATCAAAATATGGTGGGCTGTTTACTGTATTGCTATGATTACCAGTAGCTAACATTTATAAAGTGCCTACCAGAAACCAAAAGTCAAACTGAATGTTTTCACAAATATTACATAACATAATGTGCTTACATATCATCATGTTAGAAGCACAAACCCCAATACTGATTTTTTAAATTTTGGCCACTTTTATACAATCTAATTCACCACATATACAAAAATCCCTACTACACTTACAAACTTCTACCTTGTTTAGCTGTTTGTTAACAAAGTTTTGAAAAACTTATTATACTGCAAGTTTATCTTATTAAGCATAATTCTGATACCAACACTAGACAGATTTCACATACAAAAAAGAAATATTTCAAGCACTATCTGTATCCCATGGGAAGAAACTTGGAGTCTGTAGCAAATCAAATCTAGTAGTATATAAAATGGATACTGTATCATGATTGAACAAAATCCATCCTAGGAATACAAAGTTGTTTCTACATAGAGAACAGATAAATATAATTTATAACAATAGACTTAAAATACAAACCATGTAGGATTTCATGTAGATGCAAAGAAAGGGTCTAACCAAATCCAATATACTGAAAATTCTCAGTAAACTAGAAACCAAACGAAATTTCTTCTGCCCTAAAGAGGACCTCCATGAAAAGCTACAGTTCACATTGCTTTTAAGAAAAGACCAGAAACAAAGCAAGAATACTTCATCGTATTAATTCTATTCCATATTGCATTTGAGGTCCTACCATGAGACATAAAGAAAGAAAAAAAAGGGTTATTTAAAAAGAAGGAACGAGTTCTACCTATCTAGCTAAATGGATGCACATTGGGACCATATTCTTAAGGTAATAAAAGCTCTAAACACTTCAATATCAATCAGTGAAATTGAAAAGGTAATTTAAAACCGACTAACAAAGTAAAGTCCTGATCCTGAGAGCCTCACACCTGAATTCTACAATAAATTTAGAGAACAGCTAATTCCACCACTTCTCAAACATTTCAAAATGAAATTGAAAGGGATGCAATACTGCCAAATTCATTCCTGGAAGCAACAATTACATTGATTCCACAAGCAAAGACCAAATGAAAAAAGAGGCCAATCTCCCTAATGAATATTAATCCAAAAATCCTCAGTAAGATAGTGGTAAACAGAATGCAGAAGATCATCATGATGATTATCCACCCTGACCAAGTTGGATTCATCCTAGAGATGTAAGGATGGTTCAACATGTGTAAATCAGTAAATGTTATGCAATATATTAACAGATTCAAAAACAAAAAAAAATATAGTCATCTCAATAGATGAAGAAAAAATACTAAGTCCAACATTTATTCATGATTAAAACTCTACAAAAAATTGTAATAGATGGTCTTTATCGCAACCTGATAAAAGCTATTTATGAAAAATCAAAAGCCACCATCATACTAAATGGTCAAATGCTGAAATATTTCATGCTAAAATCAAGAACAAGACAAGAATGTCCATTATCACCACTCCTGTTTGATATAGTTCTGGAAACAGCCACAGCAACTGGACAAGATAAATAAATAGAAGGAATAAAGATAGGAAAGAAGAAGTTAAAACTATCACTGTTTGAGAAACAATAAACCTGCTAGAAAACAGGTTAGGTAAAACTCTTGGAGACATTGGCTTAGGCAGAGACTTCATGAATAAAACCTCTATAGCACAAGAACTAGCAGAAAGAATCAACAAATGGGATCTCATCCTACTAAAAAGCTTCTGCACACAAAAAAAGAAATCACTGGCACCACTAAAAGACACCCAACAACATGGGAAAATGTCTTTACTAGCTATTTGTCAGACAAAGGGCTATTATCTACAATATACAAGGAACTTAAACAAATCAGACTCCCCAAGTTTAAAGACCCAGTTCAAAAATGGGCATCTGAAATGAACAGACACTTCTCAGAGGCAGAAGTTAAAGCAGCCAAGAAGCATATAAAGAAATGTTCAAAATCGCTGGTCATTCGAGATGCAAATGAAAACAACACTGAGATTCCACCTCACTCCACAAAGAATAGCCACGATTACAAAATCAACCAACAATAAATGCTGGTGAGGCTGTGGAGAGAAAGGAACCCTTCTCCACTACTGGTGGGATTGCAGACTTATGCAACCATTGTGGAGATCAGTATGGAGATTCCTCAGAAAACTAGGACTAGAGGTCCCATTTGACCCTGCTATCCCCTGCTAGGAATATAACCAAAGGAATTTTAAAAACCATATTGGAAATACAGATGTACACCCTTGTTCATAGCAGCTCAGTTCGTGATAGCCCAATCTTGGAAACAACCCAAATGCCCATCAACTGGAGACTGGATAAAGAAGATGTATTTTTTAAATGGAGTATTACTCTGCCATAAAGAATGACAAGATTGATTCATTTATGTGCAAATGGAGACACCTGGAGCACACACTAATAAGTGAAATAAATAGAACATAAATATGCAAATACCGGATCTTTTCTTTGATATAAGCATCTGTAGAGGTAAAGGAGCTCTAGAATGTATGATAGTTTTTGTAGAATGGGAAATATTCAAAAGGAATTTGGTGTGGGAACGTAATAAGGGGAAGAAATAAATATGATAAGGAAAAATATAAAAGAGTATGTATATAGGGGGTGGGAAGGGGGTGGGTGGGCAAGGATGTGGGTAAAAATGAGAAATGACCTGTGTCACATATTGGTACAAATTCCCCAATGTTGTGTGATTATGAGCTGTGTATATAATGTACCAATAAAGTTTACTGAATAATGAAGAAAAAAACTATCACTGTTTGCTGATGACATGATACTCTATATAGAAGATCTCAGATAATCAGCCAAAGGATTGCAAGACTTAGTTGCTAGATTCTGTGCAATAGATGGATGCAAGGTAAACACAAAAATCAATAGCCTTCTTTATACATGAGTAGTGAACTCACTGAGAGAGAAATTGGAGAAACAATTCTTTTCACAATTGCATCCAAATAAAATCAGATTCTTAAGAATCTATCTAACAGAGGACGGAAAGACCTCTACTCTGAAAACTACAGAACTCTGAAAAAGGAGATGAAAGAAGATATTAGAGAATGGAAGGACATCCTTTGTTCCTGGTTAGGAGTAACCAATATAGTGAAAATGGCCACCCTTCCAAAACTGCTATATATATTGAGTGCAATCCCAAATGAAATCCCAATAGTATACTTCACAAAACTAAAGAAAATAGCCCACAAATCCACCTTGAACTAGAAAAGACTCAGAATAGCAGAAGCAATTCTAGGCAGCAAAGATATGGCAGGTGACATCAAAATAACCAACTTGAAAATGTACTACAAAGCCATTGTGATTAAAACAGCATAGTCCTGGTAAAGAAGTAGATCTGAGGATGAATGGAACAGACTGGAACAACTAGTTGGAGAACCAACTCCAGATGTACTAAGCCATCTCATTTTTTTTTTTTTTTGAGACAGGGTCTCACTTTTGTAGTTCAGGCTGGCCCTGCGCTCACTATGTAGCCCAGGCAAGCCTCGAACTCAGCAATCCTCCTGTCTCTGCCTCCTGAGTGCTGGGATTACAGGCATGAGCCACCACACCCAGCAGCCATCTCATTTTTGACAAACACACCAAACACCTTCAGTGGAAGAATGATAACCTCTTTAATAAATGGTGCTGGAAAAACTCAGCTTCAACCTGCTAAAGACTAACACTAGACCTATATATTTCATCATGCACTAAACTAAAATTGGAGTGTTTTAGAGAACTAATATTAAAGCAAAAACACTAAACCTTCTGGGAGATAGGTTAAGTAGAACTCTTAAAGATACTGGTATGGGAAAAGACTTTACGCACAAAACCCTAACAACACGGGAACTAGCAGAATGAATCAACAACTAGAATCTCATCTTATTAGAAAGCTTCTGCAGAGCAAGAGAAATCACCAACAGAGTGAAAATATAATCTACATGTGAAAAAAAATCACCAGCTATTTCTCAGGCAAAGGACTACTATCTAGCACACATTAAAAACTTTAAAAATTCAGATTCCCCCAATCCAAAAGTGGGCATTTGAAATAAACAGACATTTTCCAAATGAAGAAGTTGAAGCAGCAAATAAGCATATGTAAATGTTCAACATTAAAGGTCGTTCAAGAGATGAAAGGGATACAAAGCTTATGTATATAGGGGGGTGGTAGGGTGGATGGGCATGGGAAAAAATAAGACAAATTATATCATATGCTGGTACAAATTAATATTGTGTGATCATGATGTGTATATATAATGCACCAATAAAGATTCAAAAAAAAGAAGATGCAGATGAAAATAACACTGAGATACCTTTTCACTCCAGAAATAATGGCTGCCATTGAGAAAGAAAGAAGGAAAGAAAAAGAAAGAAAGAAAGAAAGAAAGAAAGAAAGAAAGAAAGAAAGAAAGAAAGAAAGAAAGAAAGAAAGAAAGAAAGAAAGAAAGAAAGAAAGAGAAAGAAAGGAAGGAAGGAAGGAAGGAAGGAAGGAAGGAAGGAAGGAAGGAAGGAAGGAAGGAAGAGAAACTAAGTCAAGCAACAACAAATGCTGGCAGAGTTGCAGGGAGAAAAGACACTTCTCTACTGCTAGTCCGTTGTGGAAATCAGTATGCGGATTCCTCAGAAAACTAGGATCAGAGGTCTTATTTGATCCTGCTCTTTCCCTGCTGGATATATTCACAAAAGAATTAAAAGCATCATACCACAGTGACATATGTGCAGCCATGTTCATAGCAGCACATTTAGCTAAGTCTCTGAAACAGCCCAAGAGCTCATCAGTTATCAGTGAATAAAGATGTGTTTTTTCTATAAAATCAAGTATGTATAGCCATAAAGAAAGATAAACTTGAAACATTTATAACTAAATGGATTACTTTGAGGTCATACTCATGAGTGAAATAAATAGGACACAGATGTGTAAATACATATTGTTTCTCTAGTGTCAGAAACCAAAGCTGTAAATGAGGTGTGATAGCTATTGTGAAATAGGCAGAAAATGAGAAAAGGAGAAGGGGAACTGAGGGAGGAGCAGGGGAAAGTAAAGAGGGAAAAGAAAAAGTTTGATGGTAAAAAAGGAAAAAACAGCAGCGAAGCTTATGGGGTGAGGTGTTAAAGGGAGGTCAGGGGAATGGGAAAAAATGAGAATCAAGATGTGTCATGTACAGGTACAAATTTTCAATGGTGAATGTGATCATAATGTACCCCTAAAATGTACCAATAAACTCTGTAAAGGAAAAAAATAATTTTGAAAAATAGTACTGAAGTTAGAGAATCTACCTGATCTCAAGGTTTATTTTAAAGTTATAGTAGTCAAGAAAACATAGCACTGATACATAGACGAACATATATTCCAATGAAATATTTCAGAGTCCTGAAGTACTTAGGTATGTATGATCAATTGGTTAAGATTTTACAGAGGTACTAGAATAATTCAATGGAGAAAAACTGTCATTACAACAAGTAGTTCAGGATAACTGTTTATGTGAGTGTCAATTCAGTGAGCCTTTACCCTTACCTTAAACTGTACACCTAAGTGTAAAACCTAAAGTTATCATTTAAAGAAACCTCTTTGAAGTTAAATAACAAATATCACTACCAGTCTAATAAAATCACCAATGTTAAAAACACTGATAACAATTGATGAAGAAGTAAAGGCAACAAAACTTTCATATGATGCTTCTGTATGTTCAAAATAGTGAAGTCATTCTGAAAAAGTTTGATATATATAAAATTTATATATATTATACATACATATATGATACAATCCACTAGTTCCACTCCTAGACATATACATAGGAGAAATAAAAATTAATGCCCACACAAAACTTCATACCAAATGTTTATAAAAAATTTATTCACAATTGCCAAAATTTGGAATCAAGTGCTCATCAACTACATAAACAAAGTCTGCTGCAGCAGTGGAATGTGGTTCAGCATAAAAAGAATCATCTTATATATATCCTGGATGAATCTTAAAAGTATTACACTAAGCAAAAGTATCCAGACAGAAAAAGCAACAAAACTATTGTGTTTCCATTTTTCTATATTCCATATATGACCTTCTGGGAAGGACAAAATTACACCCACTGAAATCAGATGGGTGGTTGCTAGGGTTTGGAATGCAGACCATCACTAATTGTAAAGGAGTGTGGGAAAACTTCATGAAACAACTGAAATTTCATGCCTTCGTGCTGGTGGTGGTAATTATATAATACTATAAAATTGTTGAAAATCACTGATATGCATATTAAGGCAGGTGTTAAAATAAATATAACTATCTTAAAAGGTAATTTTAAAGCATTTTCCTTTTCACCTACACCATTTATATTTTAGGAAAAACTGTAGGCAGTCTTTGTTTGTCTGCTTGCTTAAATGATGTAGTCCTCAGACAGAAAAGAAATTTGCAATATTCTGGATGAAGAATGAACATAGTTTGTTGGGGAAGGATGTTTTTCCCCTTTTTATCTAAATTATACAGGTTAATACATAATGGCTATTTAACAGTAGCTTCACATTTGATACTACCAGAAATTGTGACCAAACAATAAAATATAAAAATAACATCTAAAACATTTTTGTTTGAGCATCAATAAGGATAATAATACTAATATAATTGACACATAACACAAAGTTTAAATCTAAAAGCTTATGATAATATAAATAACTGGATTCCAAGAGAGAAAAATTTATAAACCAAGTCATTATTTTGAAATGGGTAAACAAATGAAAGGATCCACTCTTTGTCTTGCTTTTCCCAAATGACTGGTGCAACTGAGTAATTCAAAGGTAAACAGGGTACAGTTGCACCTGATAAGAAATGACAGAATTGCAGAAATGACATTTAACAGTGTTAAGAAACTAAGAGTCATGGGCCGGGATTTAGCTCAGTGGTTCTGGTGCCTGCCTAGCAAACTCAAGGTCCTGAGTTTGATCTCCAGTAACCACATACAATGCTGGGTGTGGTGACTCAAGCCCACCAGCAATCAATACCACATACCACAGTGCCAGGTGTGGTGGCTCATGCTTGTAATCCCAATACTCAGGAGGCAGAGACAGGAGGATTGCTGAGTTCAAGGCTTGCCTGGGCTACATAGTGAGTTCAGGGCCAGCCTGAACTACAAAGCACTCTGTCTCAAAAAAAAAAAAAAAAAACTAAGACATTATCAATAGCTTTTGCCATGAGAAAAGAAAAACAGTTCCTGTGTAACTGCTGAAGAGGAGTGCAACACTTCCTACTGAGGTAGTCTTGCTTCCTCCACAAAAGAAAACAAACACACATGGTGTCTGAACATGATTCACATGATTCACCTCTGAGGAAATAGAAGGCAGTCAACGTAATTCTTGTTGTAGGAAACTCTAGAGGAAAATGTTCCATTTCCTCCAGAAATCATTTGACAAAGGGCCAAGGAGGTTGGTGAGAACTATTCATCAACTAAAAAGCCATGAGATATATGTCAGCCATCTGCAGTGTCTAGATCTTTTCTGCATCATGACTCCAAAATGAACAAGATGTGCTATTTCTGAGACAATAATGTAAACAGCGGATAGTAACACATATTGTTAATATTGCCCAAGAATTGTATTCAACTTAAAATTTAAAAAGTATCTTTTAGAGGTCCTCCATTACTAATGAAAAAACAAAGTAAGGAATAATTATAGATTTAGGAAAAAGATTGATCATGGATTCAAAATAATTTAATCTGGGTGATAGGTAAAATGAGAGTTCATTAAACTATTCTGTAAGTTTTGAAGAAAAAAACTGCTTGCAACTTTCCATCATAAAAAAATTAAGAAGACAGACTTGCACATAAAACTCAATGTCTCGAGCTTATTTTAGTTTGTCGTCATAATCACATTACAATTTCAAACCTTAATATAGCCAACACTTGAAGATATGAATAGGTTTGACCTTTCTCATTTTTTCCATTCATATATAAACTTTCTTCACTTTTTAATCCTTAACCACTGAGCTCTTCAGTTATAATTATCATTCAATGTTTTAAAATCCACATTCCCTTCAGGATGACTCTCAAACTGATCTTTACCACCAAAGATTTTCTTCCTGGTGAGACTCCTACATTGTTAGTACCTGATACTAAACAGAACTATACAGTCACTTGTTCTGACTATGGTGCCACACACCCGCCATCCCAGCATTCTAGAAGGCTGAAGCAAGAGGATCAAAATTTCAAGCCCAGTCTGCGCAACTTGTGAAACCTTGTCTCAAAATTAAAAATATAGAAGAAGGTTGGACACAGCTCAATACAAAGGTCCTGGTTCAATCCCTACCCTGAAAAGAAGTTGTAAAAATTTCCACTTTTAAAAGTGATCTCTGGTGTTTAAATATCATAACAAACCTTCACATTCCTGTGTTATTCCAATGCAGATTCTTTATTATGCTAGTATGACTTGTATTTTCAGCTTGCCAATGTATAATGACACCAGTGTTTGTAAAAGAGAAGGCTATTTTTTCTTTCTTTTTTTTTTTTTTCCTAACCAATAACCTTTGCAGGTGGAAACACTATTTTTTTTCCAATTCTTAGACTCAGCTCATACTCAGGATGTACTAGGCTCTGAAAAGAGAAATTTGATTAAATAACACAAGAAAAAATATTTTGTTGTTTAAGCCAGCTATAGTGGCACACATCTGTAAATTCTAAGACTTTGGAAGCCTGAGGCTTCCAAAGTTAAAATCCAAAGTAAGTTAAAATCTAGTTTGAGCAACACGGTAAAACTATGGCTCATTTTTTTTTTTTTGAGACAGGGTCTCACTTTGTAGTTCAGGCTGTCCCTGAGCTCACTATGCAGCCCAGGCAAGCCTCGAACTCAGCAATCCTCCTGCCTCTGCCTCCTGAGTGCTGGGATTACAGGCGTGAGCCACCACGCCCGGCATTGTGATATGCGGTGTTGATTGTTGGTGGCCGTGAGTCTCCATGCCCAGCATTATATGTGGTTACTGGGGATCGAACTCAGGACCTTGCACTTGTGAGGCAGGCACCAGAACCACTGAGCTAACCCTCCGGCCCTCAAAAATTTTTTAAATTATATTTTGTTAGTTGTAAAAGTTCTGAATAACCTTTAAAAAATAAGTCTGTCTTACTCCAAAGATTTTGTGGGTTTTTGTTGTTGTTGTTTTGTTTTGTTTTGTTTTAGTTTTAGTGTTTTGAGACAGGCTCATGCTTTGTAGTTCAGGCTTGCCCTGAATTCACTATGTAGCCCAGGCAAGCTTCTAACTCATAGTAATCCTCCTGCCTCTGCCTCCTCAGTTCTGGGATTACAGGTGTAAGCCACCACACCCAGCATTCCAAAGTTTTAAACTCAAATAACTTCAATCAAGGGAGATTAAAACAACTTTCAGGGTAAAATAAAACAGTACTGGATTTTACGAAATGGAAATTGCTAAGGTGTTGGAAGCAACTACTGTGTGTAAAAGTGCATGCTGAGGGTTACAGGAATGAAATATTGCAGAATGGAAAAGATCTCACTGGATTGGATTGGTTGGATGAATTAGATTGACTGGATTGACAAGGTTACTTCAGTTGATTTGATTCAATTCAGTTTAAAGGAGGAAACAACCTTTTGGGAAAATAAAATAAAGGAACCAATAAATGTGAGACAACCAAAGCAAGGGGCTTCAGTTTGCCTGGTTAGATAGTTAGAAAGACCTGTGTGTTCTTTAACTACAACTGATCAAATTAAAACTTTTATGTAAGCTTATATTAAACAGACATTTATTGGGTTTATTGACTTTTGACTATTGTAGCATTATTAGCTCTGTAGTTCTGGGTAAGAAAAAGTACCTCAGCAGGTCTGTTCGAACAAAGGTGAAGAGGATATTAAAGTAATAGAAATCAGAAAAAAATGTCATTTGAATTCCTCCAGGCATGAAAAAACAATGACTAGAATAAGCAATGAAAATCAAACCAAATACAGGATTTCAGTAACTTCACTCCCCTTCTTGCGGTCTAAACTAGACCAAATTTATACCAAATTCTGTTTTATACCAAAAAATTTAAAGTTCTCCAATTTATTAGTATTAAAGTAGCCTTGCTTTTAGTTTGCTCAGTAAATGTATCAGTCCTAAACCAGTCTCTACCATGAGTATCAACACTGCCAAAATAAATCAACCCCATTTTTCCCTTTTATTGGGCAACATACAAGTTGTTCAAGAGAGAATATTTTTGACAGTGTCATGAGTTCCCAAATAGGCCACGACCTGCCATGTCTAGATAATTGCTCTCTCCTTCAGACTCCATTCCTGTTTGTATCCATTTGTTTGCAGAGGAATAGAAGCCTCCTGGTAAAAGAACTCACAACATTCATTTTGCAGTTAAAGCAGAAAGAAGAAAGGTCAAATCAGTCCTAATAAGGAGCACACCACACTGCTAGCGAGATGATTCGTTTTCAGGAAAGGGCTGCAGGTATGGTGAATGAAACTGAGGCATGTCTGAAAGGATGTATGATTTGTAGCGTAATATCATGGTTTAGGTTTTTAAAAAGAGCCTCCAAACTCTCATGCTCTCAGGGGCAGGGTTTCTGGAAAGTGGTTGGACCAGAGGGGCATTGTATTCATCTGTGATTTATCCGCTGGTGAATTCCACCATGGAGTGTGCTTTGGGAGGTGGACCCTGATGAGAAGAGGCAGGTTGCTGGGAACATGAACCTGGAAGGGTAAATCTTCTCCAGCACCTCTCTTCTCTCTCTGCTTCCTGGCCACCGTGATATTTTCCCTCCACAGCCGGCCCTTCTACCCTTGTGTTTCGACACTGGAGTTGGTCAGTCATGATCTGAAACTTCTGAAACTGCGAGTTAAAATAAACCTTTCCTGCTTTCAATTTTTGATGTTGGATGGTCTGCCAGGGCAATAAGAAGGTGACCTGGACAAAGCATTGGCTTTTCTAAGACAGTGTACAGCTTTCATTCAAGGGAGGCTATCATCAAGTAGCCAGACAGAGGCCCAGGGTATGATAGAGCAGCTGGATATATGTTCCAGGAATGAAGAAGAAAATCTCAAGGAAGGCACACACAGTGCAGAGGCTGGTGGTTGAGGGCATAGGCCAGAGCAGAAACCCAATAAATGCAGTTCCATGCAGGCAGCTGGGGATCTGTCTTTGTGTATTGGGTGATGATCTTTCTGACCAAATTGGCCTTTTCTTTTCTTTTCCTTTTTCATTTTCTTTCTTCTGATATAGGTGTTGAACTCGGGAAATTGTGCTTGTGAGGTAGGCATGGTGCCACTAAGTTGAATCCCTGGTCGCATGTGGTCTTGTCTAATGACATCCAAGCCAGTGGTGAAGTGGCTGCTCCAACAGTGCAAGAACATTATATATACAGAAGCATCTTCAATATTTTAGATATCTGATATGAAAAAATGATATTGTATTCATTATTTATATTATGGCATGAAATTTCCATTTTTCACTTGCTAGTAGAAAAGAGCAATTTCCTTAAGAAAATCTTATCCAATCTTGTCCATTTTAACAACTGTAAAGAAATTTTATCACTGTTTAATGGAACAGTCTACATAATTAGGGAGAATTTATTATTCAACATATATTTATTGAATACCTTTTGTACACCAAGTACTACTCTAAGAATATATAGTAATAAAAGAGACCAAATCTCTCTCTTTCTAGAAGACTGAAAACTATGAGTAGGATAAACAAGTAAGATACATATGCTTTAGATAATGATGGCTGTTAATTAGAAAAACTAATGTGAGGAAGTTGCAGAGTTGTTATTTTAAACCAGGATCATCAGGGATCCATGGCTGGCCTATTAAAATAGTGGCATTTGAGTCCATATTTGAAATATAATTGTAAATAGGAAGCCCATGTCATACTTTTTTTGTTATTTCACATAAACATGCTAAAGTTCTTTTTAAAATTTGAAAGGATTTTGTTTATATGATAGAAATATAGTATTTAATATCTTTGTTAAGTATCTATTTTTACAATGATGTTACATAAACTAAAAGACCATATTGAAGAAGGTTTTCTAAGGCTGTGCTGACCCAGTGACATGAAGAACAAACAAAATTTTGTGGATATTTAAATGCCATTCAGCTCAGATTATAAAGATACCAGGGCCAGGGAGTGTGGTTTGTTTTTAGTGTAAATTCTCAAATCATGCATCTATTTTTCCACTCTATCTCTAAGATAGAAATGGCCTACCTTATAGACACCTATCACACTCTTCTTTTCTCTACTGAACTTACTGATTCTTAAGAGTAGAAAGTTCATTTTATTTGTTTTTATATCCTCATCCTGGCAAAGACTAACAGATAGGAGCCATTAATCAATATTTGTTAATAACAACTTTGCTTTAAATATTTTCTCTATTCCTACAATAGTACATGCTCATTACAGACCTTATAGAAGAGTGGAATTTCCTGTTAGTAATATTCACTGAAGACTGGGACATCAGCCACAGGTCAAATGCTAGACTGAATCTATTAGTAGCTGTAGAATGATCGACTCTCTGCCCTCTACCCCTAAAATCATAAATCCAGTCAAAGAAAAAAAGGACAGATGGCTAATGCCATTGTTCACTTCTTCAGGCTGCACCTCAAACTGTTCTTATACTGTTCTCTCTCCCCCCGCCAGCAACTACCAAATACTCTGGCAACCCAACCCCAGGACCAGGCCTTCCTTTCTAGGCTACAGCTAAAGTCAATGAACCCCTAAATACCCATGTGCCCACAGAACTGTCAGAAGCCTTTCATCTCATTCCATTTCCCCAGGAATGTCCTTAAACATAAAATCTTTCCCACCTTCAGTGTGTTCCAGATACTCTCTGCTCTCCTTCCACCTTGGGCTTCTCTTGCTCCACTTCCTGCTCCTCCTTTCCCATCCACACATTGCTTAGATGAGGACTGAAGCAGGGACCGACACACTTCTTTATGTCTATATTCTTGGCCAAGTGTTGTCTGCTTTAACTGAAACCTGAGTCATCCCACAGGACAAATGCTCAACAGGAACCATTTCCATACCCCAGGTACACAGAGGCAAGAGGAAAGGAGCCAGATCTCTTTCATTCCCCAGCACCACTTCCCAACCATTACTCTTCCACCAATCATAAAGTTCCATCCTTTAGTTACACCCAACTCTCTCTGGCCATTCTCTACTATCTCCAGACCTACTATACCTCCATTTAAGAAAAGGTTGATATCAGGTTCATAGTCTTCCTCTCCAAAGCTCTGCCATTTTCCTGTGTGATTCCATTTCCTCCATGGATGACTCAACCAGTGCTGTAGACTCTCACTCCTTGTCCACCCCATCTATACCCCACTGGCTGTCTTACTTCCCCCATTCCCAAAGACACACTGTTGAAAAGTGTCATTGCAAAAAGTAACAATAACTCAGACAGCATATTCAGACATCCCAATAAGTACCCCCAAACTGTTATTCTTCTAGTAAGTTTCCATAATTATCTTGCAATTAATCAATAACCTGACAGGCAGCTTCAGCACAGAGGTTCAATTCTTTGTGTGTGTGCATATGCCTGCCTATGTGCTAGTAAGTTTCCATAATTATCTTGCAATTAATCAATAGCCTGACAGGCAGCTTCAGCACAGAGGTTCAATTCTTTGTGTGTGTGCATATGCCTGCCTATGTGCATATGTGTGTGGAGGGAGTGACCATGCATGGTCTTGTGGTCTGAACACAGGGCCTTTGCTCTGAGCTACCCCTCTTCTTTTTTTAGATTTTAAGACAGGATCTTGCTTAGCAGCTGAGTTGCTGCCCCAAGCTTCCAGAATACTGAGATCACACAGGTGTACACCACCACACCTAGCAACTGTTCTACCTTAGTAATCTAAGCTGTTTTGTCCTCATCTTCTTTCATCCTACCTACCTGGCAAAGCATAATCCCAGACTGATCCATCTGTCTTCCTTCCCCAGGCCTGGGCCCAAACCAAAGCACAGATTCAACAGAGCAAGACATATTTACAGGAGAATAAACAAGAAAGTTTGTAGAGCACAGAGTTACTCACAGACTAATGGGATTATGATAGGAAGGTACAGATATAAATAACTTTGAAAGTGTTTCCTAATGAATTTACCAGATAAACTAAAAGAAAGATTCATTCCTTATATACTCATTAAGAAACTTGATTTTGATTAGTATTAGCTAAAATTCCACATTATTCCGTTTTTTAAAAATAGCTAATTGTGAAAAACCATCTACCGAAGGCAAACATTTACCCTGATTAAAAATGAAATCCAAGAAATTATTTTCAGATAATTATAAAACCACTTAATAGGTAAAAACATGATTACCATAATAACTAAGCATTTACACAAATTTTAAGATGAAACCTACTTTTCCCCACCTGTTCTTCTCAGCAATGTAAGCACAGACATTTAAAATAGTAAAACTGTATAACTTAAAGTGAATGCTTGAAGTCAATTTGTCACTAAAACAGAGAGCCTTTTATTCAATTAACACAATTTAGCCTTGTGTTACTGCATTTAAAGACATACATCTTATTTTTCCTTTTGTGCCCTTAAGATCAACATAATTTAGATTTTCAAAGTAATTTAAGGTACTATTCATTTGGAAGAAAGATTACCATTAAATGACATGTTATTGTGAAGTAAGAAGAAAATGTTCAAAGGGGAAGAGGAAGTGTGGGGGCAGGGGGAAGCAAAGAAGAGAAAGAAAAAATGTGATGGTAAAAAAATGGAAACAAAGCTTATGTATATAGGGAGCGGGAGCTGGAGGCAGGCAGGGGAATGAAAAAAATGAGAATCGAGACACATCATGAACAAGTACAAATCCTCAATGATGAATGTGATCATAATGTATTCCTAAAATGTATCAATAAATGCAATAAAGGACAAAATGTTGTTCAATTTATTTTCAAGAAAATTTATAATTCTAAAGTAAGGAAGTTGAAATTTGTTTTTAACAAGAAATCAAGAGTATCTAGATGTATGTTATCTTTTACCCAAAGACACCATTTACCATTTCCAATTATATCACTAATATATGTCATCTAATCTAAAGTATAAAGGTGAAAAAATCCTGTATACTAGTTTTGAAACCTCTGAAAAGAAATAAAACACATTACCTACATTACTTTTAATATGATCAAAACCAGTATTATTAATTGTATTATTCAAACTTGACTATTAATAAAATCAGTTATACCTACAAAAAATATACAGCTTATTTTCTTTAGGGATATTAAAAAATGTACTCCAAAGAATAATCTAAAAAAGAAGTCTCAAAAATACTTTGAACAATGATAATGTAGTTTTACTGTGTAACTCTTCAGTGATACTTTTTAGGGCCTTAATGATCACTTAAAGGTCAAATTTCTAGTGTATTTGTGAAAAAAATCACTGAATAGATGTATCTTTTGTGTTTTATTCATTCAACAAATATTGTTGGGACTATTTTGGGTTGTTACTATGTTAGAAGATAGAGTAGTAACCAAAAGATAGTCTCATGTAGTCTTTTCCTATGCCAATGTCTTCAAGAGTTCTACTAGACCTATCTTCCAGCAGGTTTAGTGTTTCTATTTTAATACTTAGATCTTTGATCCATTACCATTTTAGTTTATTGCATTGTGAAAGATATATGCCTAATTTCAGTTTTTAGCAGGTCTTCAGTCTTCTGGCAATTTTTCCAGCACTTTTTATTAAAGAGGATATATTTCTTCTGGTGAGAATGTTCATCTCCTTTACCAAACATGAGGTGACTTAGTATATCTGGATTTGTTTCTTAATCTTCTAAGCTGTTCCAGTGGTTCTCAGGTCTGTTTCTTTGCCAGTACCATGCTATTTGTATGACAGTGGCTTTGTAATATAACTTCAAGTTGGGGACTGTGGTATTCCCTGACCTGTCTTTGTTGCCTAGATATGCTTCTGCTATTCTGTTTCTTCTGGTTCCAAATGAATTTTGGGGTTTTTTCCTCTAGCTTTCTGAAATATGCTGCTGCGATTTCAACTGGATTGCATGAAATCAATATAGCAATTTTGGATGAACTTAAGTCAGTCAAACCTGAGGTGTTGGAAAGGCTTGGTGATTTCTAAGACCTAAAAGAACACTATTGTGGCCAAAAGGTAGACAGAAGGATAGAAGAGCAACACCAAGAGGTTATTGCCAAGCAAATGAGACAGAAGCTGAGACAGAGATAAGCCATCTGACCCATTTTGAAGTTCCCAGTACAATTGCAAATGCTAATATGAAAAGCAAAAGAAAGACTACAAATAAACATATGAATTTTGATTAAAGACATGAAAATTGTTTGCAACAGTAAAGAAGATAACTTAATCAAAGCATCGATGTACTAAGATGACTTTTTATAACATTTTATATCATGATTAGTCTATAAAATTTCTTAACCAAAACAATAACATGCTTATATTTTAGATAAAGAAGTGAGTAAGATAATATAGTAGGAAGCTCATTCCATTGGCTAAGTGTTCTCTAGAAAATCTTGGCCATCACTGTTACTAACTGTAGCAAACACCGTTGCACTTGAATGAGGTCCACTGAGATCTCTTTTGAGCTTCAGATACCAATCGTGAAGAGCCCAAGAGGTTGTTGCCAACTGCTTGTTTTGGAAAGCTTACATTTGAACATTGAATTGGCTTTGGCCTCTAGAGCTGTGTGAAAGCTAGAGGTGTTGAGGTGTCCAACACCGTGCCAACTCATGTTGTATATAAATGTCCAGTGGGTTCTCCCTGAATTAAAAAACTGTGAGGTGTGCTTTGTTTATTGGAACCTGAGGAGGCATCCACTGAGGCCGGGGCTTTACTTGAAACAGACCCTAGCTTGGCTTTTTTTTTCACTGCTTGATGGCTTCTCTTGGGAGGCTAATGTGCCAACTGTACTCACACCTTCAGTTTCAATTATTTTTCTCTAATAACTGACTTTTATTCTTTTTAAATAATAATAAAATCATCCATATACGTATGCATGTATTTCTTTTTGTGAGGAGGGAGATTTACTGGGAATATTGCTGAGCTCTATTTCCAGCTCTTTTCAAGTTTATTTTAAGACCAGGTCTCAAGGTTCTCAGGTTGGCTTGGAGCTGGCCAACCTCTGCCTCAGTCTTCCAAATAGCTGGGATCACAGCCATGTGCCACTGGGACCCTATATTGCTTCATCTATCCATTTTTTCTTTGATCTCTATTAAGCATATATAGTACTAGATTCTGTACAGCACATAACACATTTATTATTTTAGCATATAATGAAAATAAGTTTCAGCCCAGTTAAGTATCCATGAATCAAATATCCTAGTTAGTGAAGTTGCTTGTCTTTAATAAATCCAATTACTTAGGTATATTTGATTAATCAAATTAAATTACAAGAACTTGATTATATTTAATCAACTCACCAAATGAAGAAATTACCATAAAGATGTATTTCCAGAAATGTTCAAATTCTAAATTGCTCTTAAAATACCTCTTAAATAAAAGCAAATTATATGCAGTATTTTAACAAGCCTCACAGATCTAAAATACTAAGATAAAAATGGACTATTGTAGCATAAAATTGCTCATAACTGTGTATTTATTACAAGTTTATACAGACAATAGTTCCAACTCATCATCTTGCTTTTTTAAAAGACTCATTTGTATTACAGTGGTTATGGATACAACTCCCAATAGGCCTAATGTTACTAACTTCTAACTACAACATTCATTACTAGTTGTTTAACTTATAATATACTTAAACTATTATATTTATTTATGGCTAATTTAGAAAATGTTCATCTTCCTGGAGCAGTTTCTTCATATACCAAATTCACCAAGGAAATACCACAGAAAAGAAATGCCACTCCTCCCTCAGACCCTGTGCAGTACAGCTCTGCTGTGCTTGAGTCCTCACTTTTTCACAAAGAAGGATGTATTCATCCTTTTGCTTCCACAACCACATGTTCAATAACATCATCTCTCACTGAGAGCCCCCATTTCAGGGCTTTCCACCAAAGACTTTCACTTTGTTCACTGCAGTCTTCATAATTATAGTATTAGCTTCTCAATCTACTAATGCCAACCTGAAGAGGAATTCAGTGAGACGGCTAATTTCCCAGAATGCCCTAAAGTGCAAGATGTGCTGCACATTTTTTTTTCATCCTGAACTGAGGATTCTATAGGTTCATCAGTAGTTAGCAAGATGAGGATAACAGTTGTGAGTAATTCGTAAGAGTAAATATTCTAATACATGAGCATGAGATTTAGGCCTTTAAATTCTCTTTGCAATTCTTTTCATTTTCATTGTATAGGCTTTACACATCTTTTTACTCAGTCCTAATTCATGTTTTATGATGCTGTAAATGGTATTTTTTAAACTTTCAGTTTCAAATGTTCATTGTTAATATTGAAAAATACAATTAATTTGTATAGTATGAACTTCTTAAATTTACTTATGGTTATGGTTTTATGTAGATTTAACCAACTTTTCTCTAGTATTGTAGAATTGATGGATAAGGACAGTTTTATATTTTACTTTCCATATAGATATCTTTCAGTTCTTTTTCTTATTGTGTAGTTCACTGGCTGAAACCTCCAGCCATGTTAAATGAAAGAGTTAAGGGTAGAAATCTTAGCATTGCTTCTTATATAAAGAAGGAATCATTCAGTCTGTCACCATTAATTCAGGTGCTAGAATTTATAGAATTTTGTAGATAGCCTTTATCAATTTGAGGAAGCTTATTTTTTTTCTGCCAAGAAATTTTTATCAGGAATGGGTCTTGGATTCTTTTCAAAATATTTTCTTGCAATCCCAATTAAAATTCCAGCAAAATATTTCACAGAACTAGAGAAAATAATCCAAAAATTCATTTGGATCCACAACAGAACCAGAATAGCAAAACCAATTTTTGACAACAGAGACATGGCAGGGGGTATCACAATCCCCAACTTGAAACTGTACTACAAAGCCACTGTGACAAAATCAGCGTGGTACTGGCAAAGAAACATACTTGAGGACCAGAATATGCAGAAACAACTCCAGGCACACTAAGCCACCTCATCTTTGACAAAGGGAACAAACACCCTCAATGGAGGAAAGATAAGCTCATTAATAAATGGTGCTGGGAAAACTGGGTTTTCTTTGTCTTTTTTAAATCGAATTCTTTATTGGCACAATTTATATACATCTCACAATCACACAAAACATTGGGGAATTTGTACCAATATATGACACAGTCAATTCTCATTTTTACCCATATCCCCACCTACCCACACCTACCCACCCCCTATATACATGCTCTTTTATTTTCTTTCAGAATCCTATTTATTCCTTTCCCTCATTACATCTCCACACCAAATTTCCTATGGAAATTTCTCATTCTACAAAAACTGTCATACTTTCTAGAGCTCATTTGCATTTAGAGGTGCTCATATCAAAGAGATCTGGTATTCGCCTATCTGTGATCTATTTATTTCACTCATTAGCGTGTCCTCCAGATGTATCCATTCATTTATCACATAAATGAATCAATCTTGTCATTCTTTATGGCAGAATAATACTCCATTTTATTAAAACACACACACACACACACACACACACACATCTTCTTTATCCAGTCTCCAGTTGATGGGCATTTGGGTTGTTTCCAAGACTGAGCTATCACAAACTAAGCTGCTATGAACAAGGGTGTACATCTGTCTTTCCAATGTGATTTTTAAAATTCTTTTGGGTATATTCCTAGCAGGGGGATAGGAGGGTCAAATGGGACCCCTAGTCTTAGTTTTCTGAGGAATCTCCACACTGATCTCCACAATGGTTGCACAAGTCTACAATCCCACCAACAGTGGAGAAGGGTTCCTTTCTCCCCACAGCCTCACCAGCATTTATTGTTGGTTGATTTTTTTTCTTTTTTTTTGAGACAGGGTCTCGCTTTGTAGTTCAGGCTGGCTCTGAGCTCACTATGTAGCCTAGGCAAGCTTTGAACTCAGCAATCCTCCTGTCTCTGCCTCCCAAGTGCTGGGATTACCTGCATGAGCCACCACGCCTGGCTGTTGGTTGATTTTGTAATAGTGGCCATTCTTTGTGGAGTGAGATGAAATCTCAGTGTTGTTTTCATTTGCATCTCTCAAATGACCAGTGATGTTGAATATTTCTTCATATGTTTCTTAGCTGCTTTGACTTCTGCCTCTGAGAAGTGTCTGCTCATTTCAGATGCCCATTTTTGAATTGGGTCTTTAAACTTGGGGAGGCTGGTCTGTTTAAGTTCTTTATATATTTTAGATAATAGCCCATTGTCTGATAAACAGCTAGTAAAGATTTTTTCCCATGTTGTTGGTTGTCTTTTAGCAGTGCCAGTAACTTCTTTTGCTGTGCAGAAGCTTTTCAGTAGGATGAGATCCCATTTGTCAATTCTTTTAAATTTTCTGTACAAAGTACTGTATGCTAACCGATTGTACCACTGGAATGCCTGTCTTCTAAATTTTCTATAGAGTTTTTCCTTTTAAATTAATTACTATGATTAATTATATTGATCCCTTTGAAATATTAAACCATTGTTAATTTCTTGACATTATCCCAATTTAGTCATGCTGTATCAACACTTTTATATGGTGCTGGATTCAATTTCTTGAAGTTTTGCATCTATGCTCATGAGTGGTATCATTGTATGAATTCTCTTCTTCTTTGTGTGGGTCAGGTATTGGGTGCTTTAGATCTAAAGTGTTCCCCCAGAGTCTCACGTGTGCAGATGTGACACTTATGGCAGGTGACTGAGTCATGGACATGCTACATGAAACCGTGGGTTCATCTGTTGACACCTGAATGAGCTGTTAGAAGAAAAGGCCCTGTCCAAGGGAGAGGCAGATGGATGGGTATGTTCTTAGCCCTGGCTCCTCCCTGACTCTTCCCATTTCTGAGATGTAATGCTGGTCTTGTGAACTGAAATGAGAAATATTCCAACTTGTGAAAGAGTTTATGTAGAATAAGTATTTTTTTTAACCAATATTGAGTAGAATTCCCAATGAAGCCATGTGGGGCCAAAGCATTTTTGTACCAATAGATTTAACTATAAATTCAATTCTTTAATAAATTAAAAACTATCTCAAATATCTGTTTTTCCTGAAAAAGCTTTATTAGATTTTGTCTTTTGAGGAATTTGTTCTTTTTAATCTGAGCCATAGCATTCATTTCTATAATGCCCATAACACATTCCCTTATAGAACTGTTATTGATAGTAATTTTGCCATACTTAATATTGATAATTTGTGTTCTCCTTATTCTGATATCATTATTCAGCTTTGCATACAGTGTGAGAATCTTATACAAATACACTATTTCAGGGAACAGGGACATAGTTCAGTGGTGCCACCACCTGCCTGGAAAGTGCAAGGTCCTGAGTTTAATTGCAGGGAGGGGCAAAAACAAAACCAATAAAACATCGTTTCAACCTCTTATCCTCTACATTCCTGTTTTCAGACGCTTTATCTTTATATACACTGTAAGCACTGCAAGTTTTGCTTATAGATAGTTATCTTATGCATATATTAAAAGGAAAAATACAAAAACTTTTAGTAATGTTCAGCTCCTTTCCAGTTCTCCCCATTTATAGGCGAAGGTCCATGTTTCTATGGGGTGTTGTTTTTCTTTTGCCCAAAAACTATTCACTTACAGCACAAGTTTCATAGAACACATACTCTGTGCTTATTTCTTTGAGGAAGTCTTCATTTGCCATGAAATTCTGAGATGATGAGTTTTTCTTCTTCCTCTTTCACATTATTGCCTCATTATTTTGGCCTTCATTTATTCCAAATAGTCACCTACAATTCTTTCTTCCGCTCCATGTAATGTTTACAGAATGAAACTTTTTTGTCTTTGACTTCAAGATTTCTTCTTTAATTTTTATTTTCAGCAGCTTAAATATGGTGTATGTTGATGTTTATCCTTTTTGTTGTAGTTAGATTTTTAAACATATAGCTTGTTTTGTGTCCTTAATTTTAGAAAATTTTAGCCAATTTATTTAAGCATTTCTCTCACTTTTTACTGTCTCATTTTCTTCTGACTTCAGTAATGGGTTAAAGGGTTTAATAATATTCCCTGTGTTTGTGAGGATCTTGGAATTACTTCTGCTATTCAGCTCCAGTTTCAAGGCACTATGGTCTGATAATATGCAGGGGATAACTTTGATTCCTTTGCATCTATTTAAGCTTGTTCTATGGACTAGAATGTGATCTATTTTGGGGAATGATCCATGAGCAGCTGAGAAGAAGGTATATTCTCGCTTTGAAGGGTGAAAAATTCTGTAGGCATCTAATAAGTCTATTTGCTCCAAAGTTTGATTTAGCTCAAGTATTTCCTTATTGATTCTTTGTCCAGTTGACCTGTCAATTTGTGACA